>JAYJLV010090141.1:0-13208 GCA_036873485.1 Torymus texanus | reverse complement strand
GTCGACCAATGTGCATAAGCTTGTATTTTTATATGTAAGAAAATGTATCTCTGGAGTTAAATAAATAAATAAATAAACTTCATGAAGTAATACTAATTTTTATATTAAAAATAGATTAGGCACGCAGAAATAGATAAATAAGAGTGTATTTATAGTCATCCACCCATTCCCTATTTCTTATATTAATATATTAATAATATTAATCTCTTTCATTTTATAAAAGATTCATTATACCTATCTCAAAATATATCACCATGCTCTAACTAAAAATTTCTATTTCTCCTCGGCCAAGTAGTTTTGAAAAATCAACCGACCAAACCAATCTCCAACTTCTCAATTTCACTTTCAGGTATGACAAAAACTATAACCGCGTCGCGCGGGGTCCCCATCTCCACGTCTAAAAAAAAGTCCAGATCCGATCTATATCGATCATTAACACACCGCGCCGCACCACCCGATCTACATACGCATATCGGCATCAATCAAGCCATATATACATACATTTCTGACAGTCGCCGGCGCCATACGACGACAGTGGCTAAAAAGTATATCGGGCCCCTCGGCAAGGACGCGCCCCGTAACGATTGATCCAATTTTCGAGCGCTCGCGCCTTGCCTTGAGGGCAGACAATAGCGTTTCGCGTGGAGGGAGAGAGAGATAGACGTAGGTGCACCGCGAAATTTCGGGGGTCCCGGTATGAGTATATAAGTACTGGGAGGCGTTGGCAAAAGCATCAGTCGCATCTCGCAGCTCCTACAAGCAGCAGAAGCAGCTCTACCAAACCAAACCCAATCAACAATGGCATTCAAGGTATAAATTTTGGGTATATACTTGGAGTATAGCGTTTCTCCGGGACGCTCTTCCATTCGTGGTCTAACTTTAATTGTCTACAGAAATTTTGAAAAATTTTGAAAACCAACTATATATTTGCTTACCTAAGCACGTAAAACTTTTCACTTGTAAAATTTTAAGTTTGATCAAAATACAAAATCACTCATATTTCTTACATCAGGTTGTTAATAGCATTCAATATTTACATGATTGTTCTGTCTGTTTTCAATACAACACAACATAAAAGCGAAACAAAGTATAATTTGTCGGAAGTGGGAAAATGATATTTTTAAAATAAAAACTGCAGTCTTTGTCCGTCTCTCGAAAGTTCGCAGAAATGCGGTTAAGGCCACAAAGTTCAATTCACTGTACAAAATAAGTCTGCCTCGACGTTTCTACAGTACTTCTCGAAAACTTGTTATTCTCATATTTGATTCTTTCTGTGTAACACTGACTCTGCCATTTAATTCGTTTTTTCTTCTCTTCAATTCTCCTTGGCCGTTCATTTATCATCAGTAAAAACTTCTTTTCCTAACCGATGTTTTTTTAATCCTTTTCAGTTCGTCGTCCTCGCCGCCTTCGTGGCCTGCGCCAGCGCCGGTCTCCTGCCCGCCGCCCCGGTCGCCTACACCCAAGCCATCCACGCCGCTCCCCTCGCCTACGCCGCCCCAGTAGCCAAGGCCGTGATCACCAAGACCGTCGACGCCGAGTACGACCCCCACCCACAGTACTCCTACGGCTACGACGTGCATGATTCCCTCACCGGTGACATCAAGACCCAGCAGGAGACCCGCGACGGTGACGTCGTCCAGGGCAGCTACTCCCTTGTTGAAGCTGACGGCACCCGCCGCATCGTCGAGTACACCGCCGACCCCCACAACGGTTTCAACGCCGTCGTCCACAAGGAACCCGCCACCGTCGCCGTCAAGGCCGCCGTTGCTGCCCCAGTAGCCTACGCTGCCGCTCCAGCCGTCGCCTACAAGTCCTACGCTGCTCCTGCCGTCGCCACCTACGCCGCCGCCCCAGTGGCCTACAAGAGCTACGCCGCTCCCGTCGCCCACGCCGCCTACGCTGCCCCAGTGGCTCACGCTGCCTACGCCGCCCCCGCCGTCGCCTACTCCAGCTACGTCCACTAAAGTGGACCGAGCTTGGAGACGAGGTTGATGTACATACTTCCTGACCCCACACTCTGCCACACGACAAACTCATCATGCCAACAATATTTATTTCTTGTACATTATATAATTAAACAACTCACAACTTATATAGATACATTGTTAAATACACAGCACAAAATGAACTGATTGCACATTGAATAAACTCGTAATAGTTATATATAAATCAACATAAATGCGATCTCATTTCTATTTGTCATCCTAACCCTTGTGTCATATTTATCGGGCTTTCCTGACGAGACTAATTATGTAAGGAAGAGGACGTGAGGAAACACTTGCGATATACGCATAAGTCCCGCGATGAAAGAGTTGCTTTGTATGAGCGTAGATGTAATATGCTTCGTGAGCCACTACTGCTACTACTACTACTACTACTACTACTACTACTACTATACACACGCATACACGCACACACTAAATCACTGAGATCGGGGCGCGCGCATTCCTCGGTAATTAGTGGACGTGACTTTGAATACGTCTCGCGGAATGCGCGGCAGATTATATTATTTATTTTTCTTCTAATGGCACAATTCGAGCGATGATTTATCAGCTGTTATGAAATTCATATTCGGATGTCAAATTCTATTTAGAGCGCGAGGTTTGCATTGGGCAATTGAAGTAGATGAAAATGAAAAGTGGTGCTTGGATAATTCACTTTGCTAGGAATTTTTTCCTTTGTGCTTGGGAACCAACATGTGCGATCTCAAAATATAATGCGAAATTCTTACATTTAATTATGCGAAAGTATTAAACTCTTAATCAGTTATAATAATTATATAATATATTTTATAGCTAATTATGAAGATCAGGTATCATTGTGAGACGTGTGACCTTAAGTTTCGAAATTTCCGGCTCCGAAAACCGGTGCGCGGGCTGTGCAAATGCACAGAATGTTCGAGTGAATGCGGATTATTATTTCTTTTGGTCGGGTGTACGTGTTTTGTGAAATAAGGATCATAATTCGTCCTGATACAATCAGATTTTCACATGTTTGAATTTATTAATAATATAAAACTGGGATTCTTTATTCCTTTGAAATAAACTAAAAATCCTTATACAAGATCACGATAGGTACAAAAATATTATTATAATTTTTATTCTATGAACTTGTCACTATTAATCCAAGTAAATTTTTATAAGTTTAAAAAAATAGTCATTCTAACTATATATATGAGCCATTTCACGTCAACTGTTGCAGCTCAAAATTTTAAAATATCTCAAATTTTTTTACTAGTTCCAAATTATCCCCAGAATACAAATATAAAATTTTAGAGCTAAATATTCAGTTGTTCTAAAGTTAGAATTGTTTGAAAATTCAAAAATTTTGAATTTTTGACCATTTTTCATTTTTTATGAGTTTTAACCCAAAAACTTGAAACTTTTTGTATAGTACATTATATGGGAAAAAGTTTACAAATTCTAAGAAGAATTATTGAAAATTTTTTTTTTTATTAACATAATTTTTTTTGGTATTAATGTTTTGGAATATACAATATTCAAACTGTTAAAAAAGCGAATACGACATGATTGATTTTACGCAAAAAAGGCTAAAAGATTTCTTAAAATGTTATCTTTCAAATAGCAGCATCCCGAAAATAGTTGGAGATCACTGAAAAAAGTTATGTGCAATTAAAGCTGTAGAAACAGTGAAAATAGTGCTTTTTGACTTTTTTGCCCATATACTTTAACAAAATCCGGCCTACGTGATAAACCAATAAAATTGTCAAAAAATAAAATAAAATCTCTGTAATATCTCATCACGCTAACATCCGCAGCTATATAGAACAATACAAATCCTAAACGCACATAATATGTCCTACCCAAAGCTAACCGATACGTTCATCGCGACATATAAGATCCATCGATCATCACTGTGCCAATTAACCCAACGCTGCTATACAGCCCGTGCGCTCATACCACATTTGTGTGTGTGTGTGTGTGTGTGTAGATAGTGGCTTCCCGGAAAACTCAATAAGTCCACTTTTTTTTAAAATTGAGATAACTATAATCCGGTACTATACTTTCAGTAGTAGCAAAAATATTTCCGTAAAACTACAATTCATCCGAAGCGTAACCAGATAAATCCAATTTTCAAATTTTGTGCCCGGAATAACCTACTAAGTCCATAATTTTTGTTCGTTTATCGTAGATATAATTTATTTTATCTATTCAAATTGAATGTGAATATTACGGCCAATATATATTTATCTGTTTATTTAAAAAATTCCTATACACTTTTAAGTTATAAACATTTTAAAATTTTACAAACTTAGTACAATTCAAATACAATACAAATAGTCGTAAATTTAATAGAAATGTCAGAAAAATAGAAATTTCTTGAATAAGTTAGAAGAATTCATTGAACAATTGCTAATTTTGTAATTTATTGATCCGTTTTTCATAATTAAATTAAAGAATAGGCTCTAAAATAAGGCGAACCGCACTATCAGATAAGTCCACATTTCCCAGAATAACCAGATAAGTCCATACATTTTAGAGTTCTTACTCGTTTTGAACGCATCAGAATATATATAATCTGTTCAAACCAGCGTGTAAATATGTGTTTTGAATGTGTCAATTGACTATAGTCAAGTATCGACTCATCTCGTTTCTCCCGATCTTACATAATATATGTATAAGTTTGAACATTAAAACTCGTTTTTTTCGGAAACTCGAAAAGTGGACTTATTCGGTTATTCCTGGAAGCTGTAGATACATAACACGAATCCGCGAAAAAGTGTGGCATATATATATAATGTCAACACTTTCTCCAGTACGGCGCGGTTGCCCAATGACTCGTAGCAGCGTGCGGCCACGCCCGCGCGATCTAGATCGGGTCGAGGATTCGGAAGAGTCGCGCAAAGAATTCGGCCAGCGTCACGCGGTAAGGTCGTGAATATGTACATGAGGTAATAATAATAATAATTGCACGCAACTGAGTTTGGTCTAACGAGCGCGCGAGTATTCGTTTATTTACTTTGTACTCGTTATAAGAGTAACCGTTTGCAACTCCTTTTAGCGGCTGCGGAATTTTTGATGGTAAGAATTTTTGTTAGCTCGTAAGGGTATAGAGTTGCGTGATGTGATTTTGATCGCTGCTTGTGTGTGAATAAATGCGAAGGTGGCTTCATTGGAAAATTCGGATTTAATATTAATTGATGCCATATACTATTTGAGTGCATTCGATTATGAAAGTGCATTTGTTTTCATGTAGTTTGCAAAACTTTCACAGACAAAAATGGGCCATCGATATCCTGCGTCTTAATACTCTCCTGTATTTTATCTGCTTAATCCGAAATCTTCCTTAATTGTAGTCTACTATTTCAGAATTTTGAAATACTTCTAATCCTAAGAATTATAAAATATTTGCTCATTAACATGAAACTTTTTATTTTAATAATTGGATTAACTGCATTGTAAAACATTTTCAATCACTTCATTTATAAGCTTAATATGATTTATCGTTCTTACACATATGTAATGAGAGGAGGTTTTAATTTAATATATTTTTCGAATAAGAAAAGTCCCATGTCGATAATTCAAAATGAATTTTGTATATGTTATACTGTTATAGAAAAGTATAGGAAACAATTGCTATTGTAAAGGTTTGTATCTATATTTTCAACTAGAGTAATTGATAGTCCAAGTTGGAGTGGTAAAATAAAACTATATTATTATAACGTGGATAAAAATTAAAAGTGGAAAATTTATTGAAAAGAATAAAACTGAGGTATACGTATATATGGCGAGAAACTTACAGCACTCAACTTATCGCGCAGTGCGAAACCGAACACTACAGCCTGATATCGATATGACTATGAAAGCTGTACTAGCCCTTCTTTCCACCTTGGAAAGACACTCCACAGAAAAAATTTCGCGCCTTTACCCCTCAAAACTCCTCCTCTTACATAGAGAACATTTCGCAACGCGAGCCACGTACCTGCGCGCGTTCGTCTCTCTCTCCTCAGAATTTCGAAAAAGTCACGCTACCGGAAAGGAAAACCGATATCCTCGCGTATACTTAGGCATCATCAGGTTTACACAGTCCCCGGGAAACAACGAAAAATGTACCTGCAACTGCTACGTATACTATATATATATATATATATTACATACGTATACATCTAACCTTGATCCACTTGTCGTAGCGGCCCTTTCGCCCGCGCACCCTAATTGCCACTGAGCAAGGCGGCCTTCCTTTCCCTTCCGAGAGAGAAAGAGAGAAAGAGAGATACTCTCTTTGTGTTTGCAGGCTTGACCAAGGGGATATATAAAGGAGTTATCGACCGGCCACGGCCTTCAGATCGAATATGAATTATTTGGCGCGTAGTGTCTGCGTCAGGGCAAGGTGGTAGTTGGGCGAGGTGTAACGTGCACTCGTCTTAGGTTTTTTGGAATGCGCGTATAATTGTAGGCTGCTGTTGGGAGTTTATTTATAGGTTTTACGGAGTTTTGCATTGCACCTCGACGTTGATTTGCGGCGAGGCTGTGAGAAGAGGAGGCAAGCGCGGCTGGCAAAACGTTGGAGATTCATGCTTTCGAGTTTCGGAGATAATTAAATTATTGTATAGTTGCACGATATATATATATATATATATAATTATTTTTTAAGTAGATCGGAAAACGATTCTCGTTATGTGTATATTATTATTAAGATATTATTTTTACTTCTAATAAATATGGTTTCATATATTTTATTATTATTTTTTATTGGCCAATCAATCATATTTTTAATGTTGTAATAATACATTATAAAAATAAATGAAATTACCTATCACTATCCTTTAAAAAACCTTTCCTATCATAAAAAGTTAAAATACGGATTCTTTCAGCAATTAGTGAAATTTCAATTTATTCATGTTTTCAAAGTTATTGTAATTATTCTTATTCAGTAAAAACTAACGGGTATACGAATTACATTAAAATAATTAGAGGAACTCGGATATCGCTTTTATCTCAGTATATTTTACATTAAATTGATATTTCTACAAAATTAGTTTTTCTTGCTTTGTATTAACTATCTATGTTAAAAACAAAATTTTAATGGATTTTAACAGATTTAAATTAATGTATGTACAGAATTTATTCTAATACAAAATACGAAAAATAACTTCCGGTGATTACAAAAATTCAAGATAAGAACACTTCAACTATCTATTATTAACGTATGCGGTTTATTTTTCTTCCGCTCGAAGTAGTATACGTACGGAAAATGAAAACCACAAAATTCACACCATCCTGTTTTTAATCGTGTGATTTACCTAATAATATGCATTGAAAGGCTTCGCAAACGTCACAACTTTATAACCAATCTTATAAACTTTAATCAAATATTAAAAATAAAATTTTTAGTAGTTTTTATATTTGTTCAGAAGTATAAAGAAACTTCGGAGTTTTCTGTGCTTATCTCACGAAAATCCACATTAAAAATTCAAAAAGCGCGCCCTCCTGATATTTCATACAAACACAGCTTATTCAGATAGCCTGCCAATCGGCGCCTTGCATTTTCGTTTCTTCTTTAAAGCCATAGCGCTATTGGTCGAGCATGACGACGAACAGATGAACATCAGCTGGTCTGCTGGTGAGACAATGGAGCGCATCACCTGCGCCTCCAGTATGCGCATCAGGTTATGCTCGTCTTTGTATCGTGTTGCTGTTGCTCCTCTACGAGCTCAGCTGGTCTTTTACGCAGTTACCTTGTAAAGGCCATGGAGAACTCCTCATTAGACAGGAACTAAAGGGGGGAATCCCTGTCAACAATCTTCATTAGCATAAAATGCTTGGAGACGCTGTCAACGTCGGTTTTCGGAGACATAGCATCGGTGAAGTCGCAATAGCTGTCACCCATTGACGATTACTCATCGATATATTAGGATTTGGTGAATGATTAAAGAGGCGCACAATGGAGAAGCCAAAATTCGAGGAGCTCAAGGTAAGATTTTCGTGGCTTTTGGTATTGATTTAGTGTTGTCGTCGAATTTACCTGGAGACAGCACGCTAATAGGTCTATTTAGATGTTTGGATCAATAAGATGTTAGACTGCATAGGTGATAAATATATTCAAATGGCTTTGGATTGAATGTATCTATTACCTGTATAGGTACACACGATAGCAGTTCCTTATTGATTAGCAAAAATTAACATACGATAGTATTTCTTGAATGAATTTAATGAAAAAATGTATTGCTTTTTCTTTTCTGAAATGTAATATTTTATATGAGTGAATAAAGAGAAACAGAATAATTAATAATTATTTTTTTTGTCTAGGCTGCAATGTACTGGCTGTCCATGAACTACCAACAAAATTTTTACGAAATAAGTAGTGATTGGAACAAATACAATCCTGATGAACATGTATATTTAAAAAATTATATTGGCTATGCACTTTATGGACCTCCAGAATTTGAAGAAATATGTGATGATTTAGATGCTGGCCTATATTTGTACAAAGAAAAAGAGTCAATGGAATTAATCAACACTATGTACGACAAAATAGTTGAACATGGAACACAAATGACTGAAAATAAAGAGGTGCTTTGTAGCATATTATACACTTGTATTTATGAAGAAGGTTCCTTAGTAGCATGTGACGAACACAAATTACAAGAGCTTATATTTATTAGGCCAATATTTAAAGTACAAAAAAATATTAAAAAGAAAAATGACATAATTTATGAAAATTGGTATGTTGATACCGAATCAAGAGTGTATAAAAGTTGGAAAGACTTTTTGAGCAATAATAATATGCCACCATGTACAATGATTGCTCCAAAAGACGGAATTTATCAAGCTGATTTAAAAGAAATATGGTCGGATAAAATGTCCTCTGTTTGGGTTGAGGTACATAAAAATAATTCAACTCAAAAAATAACTAATGCAGTAGATCTTGCGAGCACCATTGTTAATTTTGGATGTGTTGGAATCGCTGTAGCTGCTATATTTAATCCAATATCAGCTCCTGTTGCAATTGCAGGTAATTTATCTTCATTTATTTATAAGCAAATAATTTTATTTAATAATCAATAAATTTTTATATGTTTTTATAATAAATTAGTCTTACACATGCATTCAATGATTATTTTGATGTTTGTTTTTAAGTGTAAAAATAAAAACAGCTTTTGCAACTTATGTTGTACTTCAATGATACAAAATTCAGATACACTCTAATTGAATATTTTTTTAATTGTATCCCAATATTTTCATTTCAGGTGTTGTAGGAGGTGCTGTGTCTGGTGTATGGGGAGGTGGTAGAGCCATAGGAGAACTAGTCGACAGAGGCACGCACGATCAGTCCATTAGCATTGCTAACAAGCATGCTTTGCCTGCGTGGCTTGGAGTAGCTGGAAGCACTCTTGGATTAGCCGCTAGCAGTGGATCTGCTCTTCTATCCAGAGCCATACGCACTGGCACTAGTGTAGGTAGAGGTGCTCAAATTGCTCATGATTGTATCATGATCAGCAACTTGTTCGTCAACACAGTTGGAGTTGGTTACAACTCCGTCAATATCTTTCAAAGGTATCGAGAAACCGGAGAGGTATCTGCCAAAGACGTATTTTTCTTAACCGCACACGTACTCTTCGTTTGTAACTCTGCTGTGAAAATGAGGCTCGCATCAGAAATCATAAAAACGGACCAAAATCAAATTCTGAAGGACTACGAAGACAGCCTTCGTAGCAATAGACACAAAAAGGAATTCCGTCGTCTGATTAGAAACACTGGGAGTCAAATAACCGATGAAATTCACCGAAACGAACAGATAATCAGAACCCTTACCAAAATCAACAACAGGGACGAATTTTTCGCCACCATGGTTCAAAACCGCAAGTTATTCGCAAATACTGGCACAACTGTATCCTTCGTCGATGGTCATGTTCAAGTTAACGGCGTTACACTGATCAGTCCGTCCGCTTTTGTATCTATGACGAAGGAAAATATGATGAGCTTAGTAAACGAGGCTTCGGGAAGCACTAACACTTCCTCAAATATTCAGACAAGTACAGGATCATCCGGTAGGACTTTCATCTCGGCAAACGCACTCAAAGCAGGAGCCTCAGCACTTAAAGATTTCTACATTGCAAAATCAGTATCGTCCTCAACATCAGCCGAATCGCACACAGGCGAATATAAGAATATTCTCAACGACATACAAAACTTGCCTGAAAAATCAAAAATCCTCGAGTTACTACTAGAAACGGGCCACTGCATCATGTTGAAGGTTCAGAATTCAACTTACACCGTGGATCACTTGCTCTCCGACGCGACGAACTTTATCTGGAAATTGATAAAGGTAAATTTCGCAAGCTCGCTGCCTGGCATCAGTATGTTCGAGGCACAGTATCACGAAGTAGTCATGCGCTTTGTGCAGGCTATGCATGATTTCGTCAAGGCCAACGCTAGCGAGTGGGCCAATGTCTTCCGCAACTATTTGAACGAATCCAAATCGACCAGCAGCGAACGAACTAACGACGCTGAGACATCTGAGAAGAACCCTAAGAAAGATGTACCGCATTATAATGACATGGCGCTATTAGATCCAATAGAAGTGCTGACCCTGCCGACCGAAATTTCCACGATGGTAGTGACGGAGGCACTGGAATCAACCGGTTCGCAGGTGAACAACTCGGCTGCCAAGCCTAGCAAGGAAATGCTCAAGATGTGCGAGACCGAATTGAGCGACTTTTTCTCCAAGCACCCGACCTCACTCGAATTCAAAATAACCGATTTGCCAAATGAGTTTAAAGGTATTCTGTCTGATTTACAAAATTTCGAGAAGAGAAATATTATATTTTACAAGCTTCTGATCATTTCGATAAACATCACGCAAGGTGTTGTAGAAAATGAGAAACTAAGGAAAGATGTTTTAGTAGATGTAATGAAATGCCTGTGGATTTTTGTTAACATGAATTTCCACAATATCATGCCCGAGACATGTATGTTTAGTGCTGAATTCGAGAGCTTCGTAATGAACATTATCATAGCGCTTTATAGGTACCAAATATACGAATCGGACAAGTGGTCACGTGCCTTCCACGAATATAGATGTAAATACGGCAATGATCAATGAGCAATTATCAATATGTGATAGCACAAAAAAACACCACTATATTAGTATTCTAGTTAATTAAAAAAAAAGATAGTGTATTCACTATTTTTTCTGCACTGATCAGGGTTAGAGACAGTTAAATTCTATAGTATAGAAAAAAAAATTTATTGAATATCCAGGGTACCCGGAAAAATATATTTTATACAAAATTTCGTTACATTTGTATATAATTATATAATATTTAAATTATTTCAAATATTGTATAAGTACATACGACAGATCGCAACAATTATTTTCCTCCAGGGCATGTGATATACTTATCCGTGGATTATAGCTATTATAAAATTATAAATTAACCTATTAACTTAAAACTAACACTATATTATATTTAACTTAAGAATAAGACACTGCACTGAGTAGAGAATTTTCATTTGGAAAATAAATCATGTAATTTATATGTCGACGATTGTCAATGGAATGTGAAGGTCAGCTATTATTACAGAAAACAGCGTATAAACCTATTTTTTTACCGAAGTTTTAATTAATCTCCTAAATACATAAATATATATTTTGTGTAATTGAAACGAACCAATATAGCACGTAGCTATCTGTATAATCAACTAAAAATTCGCGAAGTAAACGTTTTAACGTAAGCTTTTCAAGTATGAAAAATACTTTTATGTACGAGTCGACGATATTCGCTGACTTCTGAACTGCTTTCGAACATATCAATTTTCTACGTAATCTTGTTTAGCGGATAATAGCTGCCTTAGATCTATCTAAAAACAATTACCACATCAATCGATATAACACCACACGTGGATTTCTTTCGCCATGCAAAATGAAACAACTGACGAAATCAAATTTGCACAAGACAAACTATACACAGAATTTGTACAATGAGAGTATATATATATTATTATACAGCGCTTAGCTTTGTAACGAAATTTCGATTTATTTTTATAGAATGTAAAAATGTCAATAAAAATAACTGTTTCTTAACGTATATAAGGATAATTCGTTCCTTCAATCACGCCTATTTTACACCGACAGCACAACAACAATAATTTAAACGCCTGTTTACTGTGTATAGTATAATACCAGAGAAAAGTCGTCCTAGCTACGGTGGTTGCCGTCCGTCTCGGCGCTGTCTTTATTCTTGCTTTTAGCAAGGAGAGATTCCGCCTCTGGGACTACTACCACATTCTTCAGGGGTATGTCCTTCCCGTCGCGGACGATTTGCACGCTCACGCCATTGTCCGCTTCTACGACAATAAAATCACACACAAAACATTGTAAACATGATAATTTGTTTGTGCGGTAATTTTTACGAGTAATACTTAAGAATAGTAAACATTTTTTTTTTGTTGTTGCTTTGTTTTGTTATACTTACCGAGACCACAGAGCAGCGCGATCATTTCCGCCTCGTTTTTAAGTATCTTGAGATTACTTAAGTCGCCTAGTTTCTTTATCGCTTTTGTCACTTTATTATTGAGATTGAGGAACCATAACCTTTGGTTTCTCTCCTTGAAGTCCTTGGCTAATTTTTCCAAACCCTGAAATTCGTAATTTTCATCAATTAAATTTTTCAATTCAGTATTTGCAAGGTAAACAAATGCTGTGCAATTAACAAATCTATCTACATCAATAATATACAGTTATAAGCAATAAAACATAAAATACTCAGTTTATAATATATTATTTTTTCCGGTTGTATGTTTATTGTCAATTATTCTTATTATTTCTATAATAAACAGTATAAATTGCATTACCATTTATACGTTTTTTGCAATCATTTATTTTAAGTAGTTTAAAGAAAAAACCAAAATAAATAATATACAATAATGACCTATAATTTTATGTTGAGAAGTATATGAACTTTTGACCACCATAACTTCAGATAAGCACAAATTATGTACTCTCTAAAGTTGAATTAGTCAAAAATCCACTAAAGATTAGTTAAAATTGCTCGACCGAAACATTAGTGAATATTCACTAATAAAATAGTAAATATTCACTAATCCTTAGGGGAATATGAAAATATCGACTATTTCAAAATAGGGAAACTTCTCTATTTTCACCAATAAGGCCATGTGATACCTAAAATCAGCCGACTTTTATTATTTTATAAATTAACATTGAAGCGTTTATTTAGAAAA
>JAYJLV010090130.1:0-13210 GCA_036873485.1 Torymus texanus | reverse complement strand
GCGGGGCTGAAATAGTCCGCGACGCGCCAAAAATCGGAGGTACGACGACGACGTCGCTACGAAACCGAGATAGAGAGAGAGAGAGAGAGAAAAAGCGGAGGGTAGATGCCGACGAGGGAAAAATTTCTTTAAATTTAATAAATGTATTTCTTTGCGGAGAGAGAGAGAGAGAGAGAGGAAGAGGGAGAGAGAGAGAGAGAGGTGAGCGCGTCAAGTGGAATACTTCGTTAGCTCGGCGTAGAGAGGTTTTTTAATTGAAGTGTAATTAGATAGCGGTTATTTTAGCCCGAGCGAGAAAAGGTTTTTTTTATCAGGGCTACGCTCCTGGACTATATACTGGCGTGAGGTGAAATGTTTACCATAAAGTGCACGCGTCCTTTTGAGTAGTAATATATAAGTGGTTGACTCTTCGGTGTTGAACATTGGTACACACGTAAATTTATTAAAAAGTTTATTAGATTCACATTGGCTGTGATATTTGAAAATTGACCTTGTAATATAGTAGGATGATAAAATCACAGGCCATCTTTTCACCAAGTACAAGGGCAATAAACTTCGCTTTCCGACCTCTTCACTTCCAGACACTCAACCAATAAAACGCACCCTCCAACAATACGTCGACTCCTCCCCTACAACAAAAGAGCAGAACGCCTCACAACAATAAACCCACGAAAAGCTAACAAAAAAAAAACTCACACACATATCCTCTTCTCTCACATACACAATTTCGTCTATTTCACCATAGAAAAAAAGTGAGCAGTCAACTCTATTCTCGCGCAAATGGACCATAGTAGTAGTAGTAGTCACTTATATATATATAATCGATAATCGCGTCGAACAATCGATCGCCCCTTTTTCATGCGCTCACGCGCGTCAATCACAGCACTGGCAAAAGTGTGTATGTACGGCGCGACGTGCATTTTTATCCGTGCCAACGAAAAGCGCAGTGTCCACCGCGCCTCCACCCCCCCGATACTTACCTTTGTTTCGCACTCGTGAGAGGGGGTGCTCTCACTATTTTTTTTTTTTTTTTTTTCATCCGTGTAGAGAGCGAGATATATATATATATATATATATATATAGGCGCTAGTTCCATTCGCACGCACGTTGCACAGGCTCGCGTCCCGTTTGTCCGGGCTTTTCATCTCGTAATGAAAGGAGCGACGCGAGAGAAAAAGCTAGTGTAGTCTAGTGTATAGTGCACGCGTATGCGTTTTTCGTTCGATTTTACGTGGGTACAGTATATATATAGTGTGCTGTCGCCGCTTGGAGTGTGTGAAATGGAGCTAGTTATGGCATGTGCCTCATTGGAATGAGGAAGGATGTTAGTTAGGTAGTAGTTAGTTATGGTGGTTATTTTGGTAAAAGATTTCAATACGAATGCAATACGAACGATTTTATTTATCAAACGTAAACGATAATCTTTGAAATATATGAGAGATGAATAATTTACATATATTTAATATTAAATCACACTTCGTCATCCCAATTAAAAACCGCACAACTACCCGACAATAAAACTCCTATGACAAAGCCATGTCTCGTTACACCTCGCAAATTTAATATCACTTTAATCCTTCCCCCCGCCAATAAAATAGCACGCGCCACCTCGAAAACTCATCCGCGCGCTCTCTGCGTAACAGCTGTAAAGAAGCTCTTTCCTCTCCCACCCCTTTTTCTTTCTCTCTCATCTCGCTCTTTTGCTCTTATATACGCGAGTGAGTAAAATCGCTGAACGCTTTACGGCAATATTTTCGCGCTCTTCCTCCCTCTCGCTCTGTACGCGTTCCATCAAACAAAAGTGATACCCGCTCGTAAAAGCGAATCTCTCTCTCTCTTGCTCTTGCTCGGGTATTTACCGGGCGAGAAGAGCTGAGATGAAAGTGCAAAGTGAACTATTCTCTCTCTTTCTCTCTTCCTCTTTTTTATACGTCGCTTCTCGTTTTCCCGCCGACGCGGCGGATCGAAGCCTCTCTCCAACCCTCTCTCTAATACACCGGGGAGAAGAGGCAGCAGCAGCGGCGGTGAGAGGGTGAGAAATATTTCTCGTCGAGTAGAGGAAGAGGGAACGACAGAGAGAGAGAGAGAGAGAGAGAGAGGAGCTTCTTGAAGCGAGACTTACTGGTGCACGAATAACGATCATACTCGACCCATCTTTGCCGTCGCCGCCGCCACCGTCGTCGTCGTCGTCGCCGCCTTCTCGACCTCTTTCTCCCTTTCCCTCTCTCTCTCTCTCTTTTACCGCTTGCTATATAGACTTGCGCGTGCACTATATATACTTGTCTTTCCTTTTGCACGTCTGCTTTTTGTCTTCTAGCGCGTGCATTCTCGTCGTCGGCATCTTTCGGACGTCTGGCTCTCTCTCTATCTCTCTCTTTCTCTCTTTCTCTCGCGAGAGCGCAGCTTTTTGTACGTACTCCACTGCTACTACTCTCTTTCTCTCTTTGGCCTTGTTTGTTCCCTTGATTGTCTCTTATTCTGGCGCCCTTTTTTTTTTCCTCCTCCCCGCACTCTGTTTTTGTTTGTGTTTGCTCGGCCGAGCGCTGCTACTGCTGCTGCTACTGCTACCGAGCGTGTGAGCGCACTGTATTTTACGTCAGGGTATATAGCTAGTGCTCTGTTGGCGTCGCTGAAATTACAGCTGATAGCGTAATTTTCACCGGTGTGTGTTGCATTTTTTTCCCGAGGCTTCCTCTCTCCCCCTTGTTCAACGTGCTTTCTGCTGTTATTTTATAATTACTGACGGTTTTTTTGCAGATATACGAAGAAGAAACGAATTCTCTTGGCAATATAATTTTTTAATCAAATATGCCTATAATAGAAATACTTGTATAAAAGTTAGGAAATAAAAGTTATAGTAGATTGATGAAAAAATATAAATCGAGTGAAAACCTCGATTGCATATTATAGATAGTGACCTGCTCTACCCGATCGATTATATCGGCTTCCCTTTTTTGTAAATATATATACGTAGAAAACCATCCCACGGTCAACTTCGACTCCCCGTGGTCGAACAAAAACAAATCGACTGTCTAAAATATCACAACTCGAAGCCAAACAAAGTCCTAGCGGTGGACAACAACTATGCACGCAAACGACCACACACACACACCCTTTTTGACAATACTATATACGCTCGGAAAAATCGAACCGACAGTCACGTATCCAAAGAATTTTCTCTCTCTTTCCCTTTACGTGATCGGTTCTCCTCTCTCTCTCCCTCTTTCTCCTTGACATGGAGTGAAATCGGATTCCCCGACGTCGGAAGCGCCGAGACAAAATGAAATCGAACGCTAGTGCGCGAGAAAGGACGAGGGAAAGGGGAAAACCGCGAAGGAGCGCCGGCGGAAATAACATTGACGATTCTTGAGATAGGGTGAGAAGGAAGTCGGAAGTGCATCGGTAACGGTTCTCTCCGTCTCTCTTTCTCGTGCGTGTTTGAAGAGCAAGAAGGAGAAAAGTTTTCGAAGCGATAGGGGCGGGGGATACAAGCTCTTTTGTTAAGATGTCATGTCGAAGTTTTTCTATGGCTATATACGTGTGTATGTATGTATGTGTGGTTTGTGGTTCGGTGGGTAAGGTATCGATTGCACGAAGATTATTTTGGTGTCGATTTCACCGCACACTGCGTGTAGGGATTGATCATTGGTTCGTATATCCAATACCAAGTATATATACACATATACACACACACATACATGTAACCAGATGATTTATAGAACGTACGAATTCAAAGTTAAGAGAGCGTAATGTTAAATACAACCACCGAAATCGCGGCTAAACCTCTTTAAAAACTTCTAATCCCCTTTTCCTCATTTTAATCTCATTTTAAAATCACCAACCAAATCCCAACCCTATACACATATATAATCTACCATATTTTGCTTTTATACACGCACACACGCACGCGTATATATACTCTTACATCAACTAGGTCGTGGTATCGTGTATATTCTACGCTCGCCGATGAAGTTTTGATCGGCGCTGCATTATTTATGGGCCGCACGTTTCCGCGGAATCGGCTGCTACTGCTGCTGCCTTTAATACCCGGAGCTCACGTCGCTCCTCGGATATATATATATATACACACTACGGAGATTATACGTATATATACATAAGCGAGAGAGAGAGAGAGAGAGAGTTTTAGAACTACGCGTGTCTGGTGCTTGACACTTTTACGCGAGATATAATTGCTTCCGTGGTATAGGAAGCTTTGTGTTGTTATACAGAATAGGGCGGTTCGACGAAGAAAGTTTTGTATTTGTGTGTAGGTGTGTGTGATGTGTATAGTGTGCATTTGAAGTTAGGTACATATCGATCGGTATACTAGAGAATTGTAATAAATGATGGTAAAATAGAATTTCTTTTTGCGAATATATACAGTATTGTAAGAAAATTGCTAAACGATGTCTCCTTTCTACGCGCAATTAAGAATGATAAAAGTAAGTGCCAAAAAAGAATAAGAAACGAATAATGATAAAACGAAATGAAGAAATTCTCCAAACCTCTTCATTAATCCGAAAAGCGACGACAAGCGAACGAGAAGTATCATTCCCCGAAGATGTAATGAAATTAAGCATAGCAGCGTTGGCTCGTAGTAGTAGTAGTATAGCTGCACCCCCTGTAGAATCGCAAAAACAACCTTTACTCACCCTCTCTCACTCCCTCCTCACCCACGACCCTCCATTAGCATTCATATTTCAATTTCACGGCGCGCCTCGGTCGTCGGAAGAAACGCTGTATATATATACATATAATACCAAGCATGGGCTGCTACTACTACTGTTACCGGTGTATAACGACTCTCGGCGCGGGCGCGGAAGGCTATTACCACCTCCGCTACTCGCGATATCTTGGCCGGCACAGCTAGAGAGAGAGAGAGAGTGAGCGTAATTGGAGCGTGATTATCAATCCGCAATAATTGCGGGTATTAAGCGGCGCGCGAGTGAACGTTGCTGAGGGCTAATTACCTGTGAGCGCAAGTGTACGGTAGCAACAGCAGCAGCAACAGCAAAATTGCACGCGAATTTATCGTGCGCGCGGAGGTTGGTTGGTTGGTTGGTTGGCTTCGTTAGGGATCGGTAATTAGCTGGCGTTTACGTGTACGTGATTCGATTAGACGGCAAGTGAAGAAAGACAGAGAGAGAGAGAGAGAGAGAGTGAGTGAACGAGAGGGATCGAATGTTTTATATTAAGTGCAGGTTACGTATAGTTGTTTCGTTTTTGAAGTGGTTGTTGGAATTGCAAGAGGAGGTATGAGTGTGTGAGATTGGTTTGCGGGATACGTGGTTGAGGGAAGTGTAATGTATTGAAGGTTTAGAGTAGCGATAATATATGCGAAGGTATGCTGAACAGAGATTGAGTTGTGCATTACTGAATGAGATATTGTAATTGCATTTTAATAAGACACCTTAGTTAAGGTTGTTCGGTGAATTTGATGTGGTATATTAAATAAACAAATCGACACTTCTTAATAATTTTAAAATAACAATCTGAGGCTGAATCTGTTGGAATAAGTAAATACGCTTAATTGGAAGATAAACTATAAAACCAACCGCATAATCCACTAAAAAAACATACTATAAATTCTCCCGAAAATATGGATCCGGCGCAATACCATAACTCCGAAACCTCAAGCTCCACTCCACCCATCTTAAAAATTCATAAACTCGGATTCCCTCTACATCTAACCAAAAAAAAAAAGAAACCTCCTCTCCGCCCTCTCTTTTCTCCTCTCACTTCATCCTTCTCAAGTCTCCTTCAATTACCAAATCCTCTCTCTCTCTCTCCTTCTCTTCCTTTCCTCCTTCGTGTAATGCCGTACTAAAAAGCGCTCGGTCCCCCGATGATACGGCGACTAAACGCGTTAACGCCGGGACTTTTAATAAACGCCGAGGTATATAGAGCCGCTTGACGCGCTACTCGCTTTATAACCGCGACGTCGTTTTTGACGACGACGACGACGAGAGAGAGAGAGAGAGAGAGAGTCTTTTACGGGTCCGCCAACGACGCGCAGGCTTTTATATCTCCGCTCGCTTTAGCCGTACGCGCGATCCGGTTACTACAAGGCGCTTATAGGAGGCAGGCTCTAGCCCCCGCGAGTCTAATCTGCTTTACGAGGTGAAATCGTATAACGCGGTAGCAGCGCCGGTGACGGTGATGGCGACTGCTTGGTTCTACTACTATATTTCTTCTTTGCTTTCTTTACGTAGGCGATTTTTTTTTTGTCCTTCTTCTTTTCTTTCGTGCTGGGTATATCGTGTTGGTTTTATGTGGTTTTAGCCTTCTGGATCGTGATTTGTTTGCGCGAGGTTGGATTAGTTTGCGTGGTATATACACACACAATACAGTTCGTTGGGAAAATTTATCGCTCGTAAATTCTTGCGTAGAAGTAGTCGTTGTGCTGGCTTTTTTTTCGTAGAAGGAGAAAAAAAAATGGTTGAAACGCGATTATGATGGAGTAACTTCATGTCTCATTAAACTCGGTGTTATCTACTTTAAACTGACTTATTCTCCTTGGAAAAAATCTCAGCGGCTCTTCTATAGACCGGCGTAAACACGAGTGAAAAAGCAAAGTGAATCGCTAGAGTTGTTCTTCTTGTGCCGACATGGCATAGGTACTCGCATTATAATTGCACTCCTGCGCGAGCATCGTCCTTCCTTACAATCGTAAAAACTTTAGTATCCATTTCCCCCTTCTCTCTCTTTCTCTCTTTTTCTCTTACTCTCTAACTCCCGCCCTCGCCAGCGTGTAAAACGATATTTTTCTGTTTCGAATAACGGTTTATGTTTCGTAAATATCCCCTTTCAGGAAGGGCAAGAATGTAGCAGAAGCAGGGGCTGAAATAACTTGTTCCCTCGGCGAGAAGGGAGATCGCCCTTCTCAGTTTTATCGCCGTTTCCGACATAAATTATGAATCCCCAGATGGAAAAAAAAAGTTAATCTCCATCGTAAGTTGTAGCAATATTCATCATTACGCCATTACGCTCGTTGTATCTCCTCGTTCTTTATACACGCTTCGAATGTAATTCCAAGCCGTAAAAATTTCATTTTCGTACTTTACGAGGTTTCGGATACGTCTTCCTCTCGCTATACATAACCATGTGCATTGAGTCGTTAATCGAATCAAACTTTAATTTCTACGAGAGAAAAAAAAAGGAAGCCAACCGCGAACATTGTATTATATACCACAACTACACTAAATCAATCTCTTGTAAACCGCGACATTACCCACTGCGAAACCTAAATCACACGTAAATACACATACAGATATAGGCTGCATATCCGAGGACCCGAGAAAGGACGTTATACAAACGACTCAGCAGTTCGTCTACCCCGCAAAAAGACACGCCGCCACCGCGTCGTCGTCGTCGTCGCCACATCCCAGAGTCGTCGAGCAGTAATCTCCCCTACCTACGCCAAGACGCTGCTGGTCTCGTATCCGTCGAGATTAGGGGGAGATAACGTAGGGATTAGGGGAAACAGAGAGAGAGAGAGAGAATACGACGACGGCGGTTCGCGAGGATAATGATGTCGAGGTTCCAACGCGTGTCTGTATATATACGTATAAGGAGAGAAAGAGACGAGGGAGAGAGAGAGAGAGCTTTTAAGAGGCCCATTCGCGCCGCGTTAGCCACTTTGGGTGAGCGCGCGGCTGTGGTATATTGTATTGCGCGTGAGCGGTTATTATTTTGCTGGATGAGAGAGCGTGCACAGGGAAGGGGATTCGAGTGAGATTTTTTTTTAGAAGTACGCCAGTATAGAGTTGGTACAGTCGGATGAAAGAATGGATGGATGGTAATTGGACGTTTCACGGGTCGTTTGGCGTGAAGATAATTGTTGATTTGAAGAAATGCACGATAAATTGAGAACGTCAATTATGTTTAGATATAAAAATGATTATATTTTTTTTTTAAGTTTTCATTTCCAACATATTTATTGATAAGTTATCGTTAAAACATTATTTTTTGCATCTAAAAATTACTGTATAGTAAAATGCAAAAGATAAAAGGTTTTTTAATAACAACAAACCTGTTCTAACCAAAAACGCCACACTGAAATAGCAACGAAAAAAATACCTCCAAGTATAAAATGTATATTTAACTACTATATAATACGTAAGCCTGCGTGACAATTTGCAACCCAGCCTCTTTGTTTTTCGCCGCCACCTTTCTTCTCTTCTTCAGCTATACGCTTTGTCTCGTGCCGACGATGCACGCGCACGTATACCAACATATACACGTCGCAACGTAACGAGGCTTTTGTAAAGTGCCTCACGAGCTCACGCGGCGAATTATCACGCCTACGATGAGTCTCGCTGACGACGCATAATGCCGTTAGACTTTCTGAGGTATGTGTCAAAGTTTGGCTGAAGGTGCGACGAGTTTAGTTAGCTTTGCATGTTCATATAATGGTGAAGTTGATTCTTGAAGGCGAAAATTGGAATAAAAAAATTCATTTTCGCTCTATCGAAGCATATAAACGTAAAGATTAATCCAGATTTTGCTGCGAAATATCGTGTTGTGTAATAAAAAAAAAAAAAAAAATTGAATAAACATATATTTTAATAGGATTAAATTACTCTTCTGTAAATAAATTCTCGTTTTTAATTCCCCGAGAGATTACTGCGTTTCCAGATAAATCTTCTAACAATTGTAAAATTTAACCGAGAATTGAACAAAAAAATATGATGACATGCTGCGTCATCACCCAATACCCACAGAGTATAAAACACAATAGCCCTTCTTCATAATCCTTCTCTATACCACCGTGAAGATACTCTCTCTCTCTCTCTTTCTCTCTCTCTCTCTCAACTCCAGTTATATCCATTCTACTCCACAAAGGCTGCACGCATTGACCTTATAACAAACGTTGTAGCAACGCAAATAAAGAAACACTTTTCGCGCAGGTATACATTCATACCCGCGCACAGATGCCCCACGTATATATATACGCGCACGTCTCAACAACCCCCGGGTCCATTCTCTCTTGGAAGGACTTCTTTCTACCTTTGCCCCCCTCCCTTTCCCCTCTTTTCTTTCTCTAACTCGTACACATATAGTATGTATATGTATACGTACCCTCTCTTACTCCTTTGACCTCGCTCTTTTCTCCACAATGGCCTTCCTCTTAACCGCACGAAATACACGCGCTTATACGTATATATACGTACGTATATATACGCAAGCACGCAATAATGAAAAAAAAAAAGGAGAGTGAGCGAAAAACTCGCTCTATAAGTGACACACAGATAGAGTAGAGAACAGTGGTGTATAATAGTAGAAGAAGAGGAAGAATAAAAGAGAGAGAGAGAGAGAGAGAGAGAGAGAGAGCGAATAAAAAAAAACGAGAGAACGATACTCACATGCCTCTCCTCCGACGGATTCAGACCTGCAACACAAAGGATAGAACAAAAATACAGATTTAGTTTCGTATATGATTCTTTTTACTGCATGTGGTACACATACGACTATATATATGTACGTATGCGCACGTTCGTGTATAATGGACAAGGGGTTGAGCATCAATCCTCTTTTAATCATTATTCGGGCGCGTGCACGGCCACTTGAACGTCGACAATGGCTACGACGCACGCGAGTGTATTATATATATGTACACTCGTACGCGTGTATATATGTATTTGTTGGAGTAGTATAGGGTTGGATGAATCTCGAGGTCTGGAAAATATAACGTAAGAGGGCGAGAAAGTAGTAGAAGGAGGAAGAAGGAGGATTCTTGGTTGGGAAAAATTGCACGCTAAGGTTTCCGGTATACCGTGTACAAAGGAGAAGCTTGCCGCTTTGTTCGCACACGAGGATGTATATATATAAATATACACGCGTGTATAAGCTTTGATAGTAACGTGGTCTCTCCTCAAGGCTGTTTGAGAGCTTTCGGTACGCGCAATGCTGGATTTTTCGTTATTTCTATTATTTTTTTATTATTTCAAGTATATTTGATGTTTCCTTCGAACCTTTGATGCCTTTTGTACAATTTAAAGTAATATACAAGTACTCTGAGTATATAAAGTAGCATATAGATTATTTATGGGTCTGAAGTTTGCAACGTTGGGACGCAACGAAATAATTTCTCACAAATAAATAAAACAGCTAAAAATTTGCACGATTCAGTGAAATCTTTATTTTGATGTTGGGTTATGCTATAAAATGTTAAACACATGAGAAAAGTCAAAATCTAACATATAAAACTAAAAATAAAAAATATTTTCTAAAGTTTCGTTGCACTCCAACGATGCAAACTTCAAACCCATGATTATTTTACATTAATTCTCTTATCGCATTGTACTTCTCCACCTCATTTATTCACTTACGACGTACCATTTTATACGAATTCATTTTATAAGCAGTAATAAATTACACAGATCCCACGTAATAAATCTCTACTCGTCGCGTCCGAAAATTACCCCTTGGAAAAAAAGAAAAAGGAACCGCTGACAACAACACGCGGATACAGGAGCATTACTCATTCACCGGCGTCGAGCGAATCCCTTTAATCTTGCCTGTGTTACACACCCTTCCACTCCCTTTCGCACCTCCTTAAAGCCCCGAAAATTTCCCTCTCAAAACATTTACAGAGACCACGACAAAAGAACGCCTCCCCTTTCCCTCCTCTTTCTCTCTGTACCGGTAGGGTAGAAGCCGTCGGCGCGAATAGAGATAAAACGCGACGGAGGATGGGACGAGAAAGAGAGAGAAGGGTATACGGGCAAGGAACTCACAGCATGAGTAAGGGGGGGATAAAGAGAGGTTCTACTGAAAAGAAGCCAGTGGAGAGAGCAATATGTACGGCCGCAAGCTTTCCAACCCTCGTGTATACAGAGAGAGAGAGAGAGAGAGAGAGAGGGAGGAAGATGGAAAGAGGGGAGCTCTCTCTCTCTCTCTGTAATAATCGGGAAATATGAGAAAATTCTTGCCGACGGTATGCGGAGAGGCTGTGTGGCTGTATTTGTCCGAGAGAGAGAGAGAGAGAGAGAGAGAGGAAGAGGGTGGAAAGGGATCAAGGGTAAGGGTCGGATGAGCGATAGAGAATGAGATTGAAGAAAGATATGACTCGGGTGTATATGCATAATTTATGAGGTGCGGGGAAGATAAGGACGGAATTAAGGTAAATTACGTGCTTTATTGCCGGGACTGGTTGACTTGGCTACTGCAAGAATGGACTGCGAGCGCACGCGCGAACAGATACGATATTTTCGTCGTAATGAAAATGTTTACGATTGCCATAGTTAGAATATGTATTAATGCACGATCATAAGGACTCTGTGTGTGTAAATATAAGTGGATATTATTATGCGTAACAATAATGTACGTATGTATAGATATACTCACGAGTGAATGGAAAAAACGGGGAGTAAATATTTTATTGTGCTACGCGAAGTGGGATGAGAAATAAGCGAGTAAATAACGGTTTGTAAATGTTTTAAGGGGTGAGGGGATCGATTCGCGCCACGGTTCGAGAAAAAATTAATACAGACCTCGAGTTATATATATATTCGACTGCGAACGTAAACGGATACGCGTGGGTAAATAATGCAGGGTATATTGAAAAATGAAATAACCAGTGACGTAGATATCGAGAACGATCTGCAACCCTCATTTACGTTACCCCGAAATTGTTAAATCAACAGAGACGTTCTCGGAAGAATACTATATATTTTTCAGAACAAAAAAAATACGCTCATACTATCGGTTAGTTTAAAAAATCATCTCGATAAATTTCGAAACCGAGTCAGTAAAAATGAAAAAGAACCGTTACACACAACGTCGATAAAAAAAAAAAAGAAAAAAACGATACCTCACCGTGTTCTCTCCTTTCACGCGTGGCGTGCTTTCAAAAGCACACACCACCCACACGTTCGCGCAATGTCGTCGTCGTCATCGTCGTCAGCGCCACGCCTCGTCTCCCCCGCACCGGCAGTACACTCGACTCACGACTTTCCACTCGTGACTTCCTCACCCTCGCGTTGATCTTCTCCTCCTTCTCTTCTACTACTACTACGTCCCCTTCGACCGCCATCGTCGTCGTTCCTGCTGCTGCTATCTCACGCGCAGTCCTTGTACATATTTACAGTCTAGCGGCGCGCGCGCGCGCACGATACGCCCCCGCGATACACAAGCATCCTGCGCTCGAGCTCTTGGTATAGTAATGCTTTGTACGAGGAGTAGACGAGGGAGAAAACGAAGCTGCTGGCAAGCTTGAGTATGCGTGACTTTTTGCACTTTGCCGTAGCCGAGAGGTGGGGGACAAAAAAAAAAAAATGAGTGAGGGCGGTGCGGAAGGAGAATTGAGACGTCGTCGCGCGAACGAACAGCACAGTTGTATGTATATAGTACGATTCTACGACGCCCCTCCCCGGAGTCGTTATCTTTCTGGAATTAATTTTCTGTCAGGAGAGAAGTGCCGGATGGTGTGGGGGAGTTTCTTTTTTGCTCTGCTGCTGCTGGTGGTGGTGAGTAAGTGAAGTGGATTGGTTGGAGGATGGGGAAAAGAGAGAAAGAGAGAGTGAGAGCTTTTTGTTCGGAAAGAGATTTTTTCGTTAATGAAATTTATTCGGATGTGTGACGCGTAAATGACGTAGCGGTTTGAGTTTTAAATGAATTGTTGATTTTGGTAGGTTATATAAGATCTTACCGGTAATTAAGGTTTGTGAAAATTTCTAATAATTTTAATGTTAAAATGTATATTGACTTGCAATATCTTTAAGTTTTATCAAGTTAATATTTAATTAACTGCGGAAATTTCAAATTACGAAGAGAACATACTACGTATATAACTTTGAAAGTTCGATAACACATTCCAACCCACTCGATCAACCGTAAAAACTTTTAAATCAAACCGCAGCGAAAAAATCGACTGCTTCTGCTTTCTACTACCTCCGCCCACACACACACACATGCGCGTGTCGCGATAAATATACATACACGCTTTTGCGACGCATTTGCGCGGGTAAAATGTGGCTGTTCGCAAGCTCGCGATGTAGAAAAGAGACCGAGTGAGAAAGAGCAGAGAGAAGAGGGTTGGGGGATGGAAGAGAGAACTGTACAGAAAGAAACCAACTTAAAAAGTCCGCTCTTTCTCCCTCTTTCTCTCTCTCTCTCTCTCTCTCTCTCTCTCTCTCTCACCAACAGCAGCAACAGTGGTATAAGATATACGTTTCCCCACATTTCGCAAAAGTTGAAAAAAGAACTC
>JAYJLV010090119.1:0-13210 GCA_036873485.1 Torymus texanus | reverse complement strand
CCGGGAAAATACATGTAAAACGCTGATTTTCAAAAGTCGTTTTCTGGCTATTTTGTTCGGTAAAATCGATTGAAATTGTTTGTAGGGGTGTATTTAATGTTAATAAACAGATTCTGTTATTTTTTTTTAAATATCTTGTTTTTGCTCTGACGCATGAACCTCCTTAATCTATTATATTTATAAAATCTAAAGTGTAGAAGGAAGAGAATATGACAACTGACGTGTTATATGACAATAAATACCATAGGGATTAGTGATATATGCAAGTCATCGAGTGAATTTATGTAATTATGTAAGAGTTAGTTTTATATGCGAAAAGGACTTTGTATTATGTTTATGCTAGTGATACACTTTCATGCAATTCTGGGATATTATATTGTATCATGATCTCATGATTAACAAATAAATATATTTATCTGTAAAAATATAAAATAAATTTTACATTGGCGCTCAACGGGTAAAAAATTACTTATAATTTTTTAAACTTTTACGGCTGATTTTATAATATAACGGGATGCATGGAAGAGCGAAGAAGTGTATATGATACGATCAGGACGTAGCTTGAAACGGCCGGCTAATTTTAATATAAGTTTAGTAGGTAACAAGAAGAAGCAGAAACCGGGTACTCTGTTGAAAAAAGTCAAAACAAAACGTACCACAGCAAAGACAATGGCGCAAGTGTCTCCAGAAGAGATCGAGACAATGCGCGCTCAACTGCTGGCCCAACAATAAGAACTCGAACGTGCTAGGGTAGCGATTGTCACTGGTTGATGGCCGTACAGACCTCTGGTGCCACTTACGACAAATAGAATAGAATAGAATAGGGTAGCGATTGTAACAGCGCAACAACAAGAGCAATAATTAGGGAGAGCGCGAGAACACCTAAGGGCGATACAACAAGAACGTGAAGAAGCACAAAGAATTATAAACCAGCAACAACAAAATGTGTTGCTAATAAGTGCTCAAAATTCTGATATCTACAACTTTGTAAGTGCCATGAGTTTTTCGCAATTGGAATACAAAATTCCTAAATTCTCTGACGACAGGAAAATGGCATCCGTGGAAATAGCGTTAGAGGGCAATGCGCGGTTATAATTAAATTTGCAAAACAACTTAGATAATTATGAATCATCTAAAACAGGCATTTCAAGCTCGATTCTTTTCGATACCCATTTAGGTAAAAGTTAAAAATAAATGGGCAATGCGCGGGAATAGTGAGAAAAGAGACGGGAATTTTCAAAACTATTATTATCAACAGTCCAAATAGACAATTTGCACAAAATACTAATTTTAATTATAATAACCAATAAAATAATCCGCAAGTAGTAAGTGTACAATCGATTCAAGCGTCAAACCATGATAATAAGTATTATAATAATAGAAATCCTAGAAGATATAATAAATATAATAATAGTAGATTTAGTGGACAAAGATCGAATAATAATCAATGTAATCCGAGATATTGTAATAATAATGGTTCAGCCAATATTCGCGATGCCAAACACAAGCAGTTTTATTTTGCTTGACACTAAGTACCCGCCTCCTGAAGCGTCGATTAATCCGAATGGGAATAATAATACACAAATGACAAATACTCCAGCAAATATGGGAACAAATAATCATTTAAACTAGCAAACGATGCGCTGAGAATTAGCGGTCCGTCGGCGTGTCGTGCGTCTTGTGATTTCATTAGCGAATTAGAAAATGGTATCATTAGAGATAAGGATCAGCAAATAATAAATAAAACGAATAAAGTTCCACATTCGCCACAACTAATGATTAACGTTAATGGGGTAGAGGCATGGGCTTTATTAGATACAGGAAGTCAAATTACGGCATTTTGGAAAAATTTTATGAAAAAATAAAACATATTTGTTTAGTTATACCTTATTTGTCAAGTAATATAATATTAGGGAATGATTGGAATTTGAAAAACGGTGTGGTTATTAATTATAAAAATCAAACAATTGAAGTTAAAGAGAGAGTAATTTCGTCAAAATCAGTACTGTTTGAGCGGGGTGTTTTTGATAAGCTATTTATATCGCAGAATGATGAAATGAGACATTAAATGATAATAAGATTGATAAAGAAACAAATAATATCATTAATATTAGTAAAATAGATTTATTATGCGATTATGATGTAAACGATGACGTGAATACAATTTTGATAGGTGATGAGATAACGGAAAATTATACAGAAAGTAATATAAAAATAAATGAAATTAATATTAATGGTAGTGATGAAAAGCAAATAATTTGTAGAAATGACAACGCGAATGAAAATAATTTGTCAGAAGAACTGGGTTCAATCGCGTCGGGACTAACAGTATTGACGAACAACGAAAAGACTCAAATTTTAAATTTGTTAACAAAAAATCAAAATTTATTTATCGAAAAACCTGGTGGTGCACGTGGTTTTGAATACAAAATAAAACTTTTAAAAAAAATCCATCTATCTATAAAACTTACTCGATCCCATTAAAATTGCGCGATAAGGCAGAGGAAAAAATCAGAAATATGAAAGAAACGGGAATAATAGAACGGGCAAGCGGTTCGATTTGTAATCCAATTCGCGGGGTTATAAAATCTAATGGGGATTTAAGACCATGCTTAGATAGGCGTGGTTTAAATAGCATGATTGAGGATGACCACGAATCTCCCACAATAATTAGTAAGATCATTCAGGAATTTTCTAACATTACTTATTATTCGAAATTCGACCTTACAAACAGTTACTGGCAAATCGTGCTTGACAAGGAATCGCGTCCTTATACGGCGTTCCTTTTTGGTTCTTCGATGTACCAATTTACGCGCGTGCCATTTGGGCTGAAAGTAGCAGGGAGTGCATTTATCCGCTCATTGAACAAAACGCTTGAAAATTGCTCTACAAATTTACGGAAATCACTCAGATATTATATTGACGATTTGTTGATAGGGACAGACTTTTGAAAATCACATTATAGTATTAAAAGAATTGTTTTTTACACTGTCAAAATATAAATTTACGCTTAATCTCAGTAAATGTGAATTTTGTAAAAGAGAGATTTTTTTCTTGGATTTATAATATCATCCGATGGGATAAAATCAAACCCAGAAAAAATAGAAGTAATACTTAAATTCGAGGAACCGAAAAATAAAACCCACTTGCAGCAATTTCTCGGCGTATGTAATTTTTACAGACGTTTTTATTTAAAATATCACTATTTAATCGAGCCATTTAGAAATTTATTGAAAAATGAGGTATCGTGGAATTGGGATCTAAACCACTCGCGGGCGTTTGTTGCATTTAAAGAAAATTTCATCAACGCAGTTTGTCTAAAACACATTCTGCCCGATAAGGTTTTTATGGTGTAAACGGACGCCAGTGATACAGGGATCGCGGGGGTTTCGTATCAAATAGACGATGAAAAAGATCATAGAATAATATCAATAGTAAGTCGGTTTCTTACTGCAGCAGAGAGTAATTACACTACCACCGAGAAAGAGCTGCTAGCCATCATTTACACAGTTTATAAATTAAAATATTATTTAATAGGCACTGAATTTATAATAGTTACTGATCACAAAGGGTTAACATTTCTTAACACAACCATATATCATAATAGCCGCTTAATACGCTGGAGCCTTTTATGGCAACAATTTTCATTTAAAGTCACATATTGCAAAGGTAATGAAAATATAGTAGCTGATTTCTTTAGCAGGAATCCAAACGGAAAATTTTTACACAAAAGGAAAATAAAATTATACTTTCAAGTCTACATAATTACTATCTACCGGAAAAAAGTGAAAATGAGGTAACATCGTTAGTGATAATGGTTGTAAATAGAAATGATAATTCCTTAAAAATGATCCTACAAAATATTAAAAATAATCAACAACGCGATACGCGTTTACGGAAAATAATTGATTTAATAAATAACAACGAAAAGATTGACAATTATTAATTTTTGAAAGTGTCCTGTTTCACCGAGAAACACGAGGATTCGAATTGGCGTCTCGCAATTCCTGAAAACTTATCCATCGAATTAATAAAAGTTACCCATATAAAATTAGGGCATCCGGGAGTCTATAAAACCTTGGAATATTTAAAACGGTTTTACTACTGGAAGAACATGAGAAGGTAGACGAAACAATACGTGGTCGCGTGTGATTTGTGTGAAAGGGTCAAGCACTTGTCGATCGCGATGGAGGGGGAATTTAATTTGGCTCGGGCTGAGGGGCCCAGAGATTTAGTTACTGTAGATTTTTGTGGACCCCTCCCTCGCGGTCGAGGAGGAGTGCAATACCTTCTTGTGGTGCTTGACGCCTCTACTAAGCTTGTACGGATATTTACATTAAAGCACGCGACTACGCATATGTCGTTGAAGTGTATTTTGGATAAGTATATACCGGAATGCGGGAGACCCAAACGAATACTTAGTGATAACGGAACGTAGTTTACGTCTCCGAAATGGAGAACCGCATTAGAGGCACAGGGAATCAGAGTCGTATTTAGCTCTATTAGACATCCACAAACTAACCCAACGGAGCGTATAATGAGAGAAATCGGACGCACGTTTAGGACATTTTGTAATGAGAAGCACACTTCATGGGCGAATTATGTGAAAGAAGTTGAAAATTTACTTAACATAACAACGCATTTTAGCACTCAATGCACTCCGCACGAGTTGTATTTTGGGACGCCAGTCGGAAACGAGATTTATAAATTAGTAAAGTATCCTGAAGAGTTTCGTATTAATCATGATTGTCTAATAACTTTGGCTCGTGAAAATATTTTGAAAAGTTTTGAAAGGAGGAAAAAAGGGCAAAGGATGTCGAAAGTCGAGCTTACTGTCGGATATCGAGTACTGCTTCGCGTTAGACATTTGTCGAATGCATTAGATAAGACAACTAAAAAATTTTTCCACCTATATGAGGGACCTTATGTGATTACGAGAAAATTAAGTAATAATGCTTTTGTTTTAATCGAACCAACTAATGGACGGGAGATTGGCACTTACAACTGAACCAACTTACGTAAATATCTGAATTTTGAACATATAACTACACATGATAATTAGATTTTTTGTAAATGAACAGTAGTGTTGTAAATATATCCTAGCGATGTAAGAAATAAATTTTAAGTACACATGTAAACTAATGAGTATAAGGTGGACACGTTATCCGAGATAACAAGAAAATATGTGTTATAGACCGGTCAGGTAATTTTGATATGGGAATGGTGAACGTTCTTTTAAGTAAGTATGTAATAAGTATGCGAATGATATCGATGATAGCTAACTTGCAAATATGTATGCGACGGAAATATAATTTTTTTTTATATACCAATCATATTAAATTAGTTCTTGTAAGTCGGATGTTCTATTCTCGTCTTAAGCGCTTTAACTTTTATTTTAAATTATATTGTTGATGATATTTTGAGTCATAGTGAGTGTAGATTCTCTAAGGAAAATGATTTATGCAATACAACTCGGATAAACACGTACTATCTTCACCAGCGAATGCTCGACTCTCAGCTAATCATTTTTGGTCACTCTTTGTTTTACGGATTACCAAAAATAGGAGGAGTATGTGACGATCATATTTGAAATTCGCGCGTACTTGCGACCTGCGCACGGCCAAAATTATTAATTGCGCTAGGGTAAGTACGCGCGCAATGACGTAATGACGCGATCGCCGGCGTCGAGTCTGAGAGCGTACGGCTGTCGGCCTCTTTTCATTCGGGACCACCGGACGAATAACAGCTTTCAAGCCAGCTCCACCCTCTTCTCCATAGTCGACAAGAGCCAGTGACCAAGACGAAGAAACTACAGGTTGAATCACCAAGTCCCGGGTGGGAGAGCCAACGAGATCCACCCACCGGTTGCAAGCGTGACAAAGATAAGTTGCATTTAATCTATACGAGTTGTATTTCGGAGTATCCGTGTAGTTATTTAAAGTAGATAACGTTAGTATATTCGAGATTTGTATTGTATGTTTGTGATGAATTATATTAGCTTAATCTATTATATTTATAAAATCTAAAGTGTAGAAGGAAGAGAATAGGACAACTGACGTGTTATATGACAATAAATACGATAGGGATTAGCGATATATGCAAGTCATCGAGTGAATTTACGTTATGTAAGAGTTAGTTTTATATACGAAAAGGGACTTCGTATTATGTTTATGCTAATGATACGCTTTCATGCAATTCTGGGATATTATATTGTATCATGATCTCATGATTAACAAATAAATATATTTATCTGTAAAAATATAAAATAAATTTTACACCGTTTAACTATGAGGAAGCGCCGAGAAATCTTCGCGTGCGACACTAAAGGTCAAAAATGTCCGCTGTGTGCACGTACACACGCACAGAGTCAGTCCGATGATGTGCGAGAAGTCCGCTTGAAACTTTAATGAGCACAAATCACACACTGGCACTACACGATCCGGCTCGAAGGACCAAAATGTTTGAAATATTGCCGAAATAATGGTATACGGGAGTGCTAGTATTTAAGCACACTTATTGGTGGCAGTTGCCATGTGTGTAATTTGTTCGATGAGATGACTGATTATATTAATCAAGTCTGAGCTGAAGTGAAACCGAGTAATTTTGATACAAAGGTTGATTATATTAAACAATCTGAGCGAAAGTGAACCCGAGTGAAATAGCGTGGAAATTGAGTACTCGCCTGCGGTGATGATCACAATCCCTGTATATTGATTACAGGCTCCGATTGATTACGAGCCGTATATTGATTACAAGCTGTATATTGAAACTCTCCCAAAACAACCCAACTCTTTAAAAATCAAGCCGCAGTAGGCGATATGAGGTCTATATGTATCCTGGAAGTGATGTTTCTAATGGAGTGTTTGCCGACGCCACATACCGGCGTAGAGCGTAATATCATGAAGCGCGTGATATTCAATTTGAATCATTACCAAACAACAATTGGCAATAATCGCACAGGATTTTACTTTACACAAAATTGTAGATAATAAAACAAAACTTTTTTTATTATTGGTATTTGAAGTGTTGTATTGTTTGCTCTGGTGAAAATATAAGATTATCCTGATAAGTGCGGTCGTGTCTATAATGTAAAAACGAAGTAAAAACTCAAACGAAAACTTCGTTTTTACATAAGTAAAGTGAGGAGTAGTGCGATGAGCGAAGCTGGTAGCAGGGGGGTTGGCGTATCGAGCGCAGCGAGATACGCAGGGAGGTACAGACCCCTAGTTTACACAGAAAAAATGCGATGTAACAGAATAGTAAAGCCACGCGATTCCACATTAGTACTTGGATGAATGACCGCGCTTTTTTCAGCGACACTTTGTGTGATTAGTTAGGCGTTGAAAAATTGCCTTCTGAAAAATTGAGCGGGAGGCGTGGATAAATACATTTTTGGTGTCTAAGCCTACGGAATGTGACCGAGACATCGAATAAATCTAATACACCGACTATCCCGGGGCGGATTTTCCTAATTGAGGGTCTGGAAACGAAAAGGGCCAAAAACTTTGCCGACAAAAAGTCTGTTATAAAGGTACACGCTCATCTGTATACAGGAGTGCGGTGCGGTACGCGACGCACGTCGTGCGGAGTTCGAAAAATCGCTGTTACTCACAATCAGTAAATTTGGCAGATGCAGGTTTGAAACTTTGCAAAAAACTTCTTTGTTTATAACGCAACAACTTTCTCGCTGATAGTTTGTTCAAACTTAAACTTTATAACAGACTTTTTGTCGGCAAAGTTTTTGCGACGAGAGTGCACGTGTTTCATGATTTAGTCAATAATGTTAATAAACAATTAAACTTTTTCGCTATTTCGGCTTAATTGTCAACATCGGTAATGCTTCATGAGCGTACATACCAAATTTCAAAGCATTTCGTGCCCTTTTCAGTAAGTGGGAGCGATATACATTTTATAAAACATTGATTTATAGCTTTACCATTTTTTGCATTAATTAAGTTTTATCTCGGAAAATATTGGTTCGATTAAAAAACCATAAAGAGAAAGACTGTGTTTATTGGCCAATAGTTTTTCGGGTATTTTGCGTTTTATGCCCTTTTCATTTCCAGACCCTCAATTAGGATGTATTCCACGTGATTTGCCTATAGGTTTTCCCCGCCCCACAGGCATAACCTTGAGCCAATGTGGGATGGATTAGATAAGTTAACGGTGTAGGTAATAGAGAAGTCCTCAGGAAATATATAGGCATGATGTAATAGTAGGAATGAAAAATAAAGGTGTGGGAGGATACGCACTGGGCCGATAAACTGCGTGGAAACCACCAATTTGTTTTTACTGTTTTTGTTTCATTAGTTATTAAATGTGTAATTATCGTTAGTTCACTAACCGTTGGCAAACTGTTAGTAGACAAGCCATTTTAGTTGGGTTGTTTTACCAGGGAAGATGTTAAAAAAACATATTTTTGTTAGTAACAAAATAACCATAATAGTTAAAATCATTTGTTTGGAAAATACAAAGATCTTAGTAAATCAAGCTAGGTAAGGATTGTACCATCACGGCGGCCATCTGTGTATGCGAAAAACTTCACTTATCCAAGAAAATGGACGTCCCTTTGCCTAAATTGACCTGGATGGAAGTAGCTGGCATATAACTATACAGCTACTACCTACCTCCCAGCAACTCAATAGAAGAGTGCGAAAGATCTCTGTATACTATCGTCGCCAGCGTTAGAACGTCTCAACTGCCGGTAGTAATTCGAGGAGACTTTAACGTCTGGGAAACCGAGTGGGGAAGCAAGAAGACGAACCGTTGCAGGCGCGCACTACTCAAGGCCTTTGCGATACTAGAACTCGTGATTGCCAACACAGGAACAATTCCGACCTATACCAAAGCGAACAAGTCGTCCATAGTACCTGACTTTTGTCGATCTCAGATTAAGATGGGGAGGCTCTAACTGGCGAGTCAGTGCTCGATACACTATCAGCGATTATCAAGATCTCACTTACCAGCTACCACTTCTACCGGTGAGCAGGACAGTAACTATGACCCGGATACCGAAGAAAACGAGATGGGCTCCAGATACTTTTGTCAGGAAAACTTTCGAGGTTAAAGCTCAAAGCTTCTCGCGGACCATCACAGGGGCATGTGATGCTTCAATGTCCATGAAGACAAATCATCGCGGACGCCTACCAGTCTACTGGTAGACCAAGGACATTGCGGTGATATGCACAGAGTGCCTTCGTGCTATGAGACTGCACCAAAGAGTAATTCGTGGACCCCGGTATGAAGAATAAACCGCCTGGTATAAGCCAAAAAGAAAAGAGACCAAGGTTGCCATCCAGACAGCTAAAAGAAAGTGTTGGCAGGACTTTTGCGACACGATGGGGCTGAAGTCACTTCAAATCCGGACGATTAGCACCCTGAATTGGATGATTGATTATGTTACGTCTGCAAGAGTATCTAAACTCCAAAATGAAAATCGCACCTTGGGCCGTGTTTTTGTTTGAGATACTTTAATTTTTTACCGTTCAATATACATTAATTCTACATGCACTGCTAATCACATCAGGTAATCTAATATCTTGAACATCATAGGATTTTATCAACTTCTTAATATTTATTTCCATAAGAGGGCCAATATTTTTTAATCCATTTTTTTTAAAGACAAAATAAACAAATTTTACTACGATTTTCAGCGTGAGTAAATGCATGATCCTTTTTCCGTTTGGCTACATTATCGAATCAACTGTTCAGTGAGAATTTGTACTATTAATCTGAAGAAACGTTATAGAAATCTCAATTCAGATATGTTTACGTGACTCCAGAAATCAATGTAAACAAAGGCTATCTTTCAAAGAATATAATAATAATAATACTACTCTGACTAATTCTCTGAATCAAACAGCAAGGAAGTAGTAAGTAATGATAAACATTATAAGTAACATTATTCATTAGAAAATTTCAAATCATTTTATTAGATTTATTATTGTTTATATATACATACACACACACACACGCACACACACGTACACACGCATACACGCACACACGCACACACTCATTCGGGACGGAGGGAATTTTGAGGAGCTAGAGTTTCTCTCTCCCAGAGTCTAGTATGCTTGACTAAAGAAGTAACCTTCCTCTCTGAGTGGAAGGTACTAATTGCAATCGTCAAAAGTCAGTGTTCGTGCCTTGGAATTTTGAGGATGCTCTTTAAAAGTCCTTGAAATCCTCAAAATGCCGAAAACTTTACTAACATAATCCTCAAATTGCGATGCTCACCCATGTGTGTGTGTGTGTGGGTGGGTGGGTGTGTGTGTGTGTGCAATTATTCATTTTTTGCATTTTCATTAATTTGATCCGTTGGGATGGCCGTACAAAACGGCCAGGTACAAAATCAAACCCAGAGGCACCAATCCTCCAACTTGTACAACCTTCCTCGACAGAGTGGTTCAACATTTGTTCCCAAAACGTCGGGAATGACAAGCTGGCACTAGTTTAATGGAAACAATGGCACAGCCGAGCTAACAGAAGGTACCGAATGGGAAGTAAATATGGCGGCTAAGAAGATAGCCATAAGACCGGCCCCAGGAGTGGATGGTGTGCCTGGTTTAGCTATAAAGACTGCAACTCTGAATGTTCCTAATATTTTCAAGGGCACTTGAACCGCAGGCCTAAGTGAAGGAATTTTCCTGGCACAGTGGAAGGTACAGAGGTTGGCACCGCTTTTTAAGGGAAATAGACGTCCGGATTAGCCATCATCGTATTGATCACTCTGTGAATCTGGAAAATTATTTGAGCGGATCATATCAGACTGGAGGCAGCTATACAGCAAGTTGGAGATCGATGCCATCGACAGGGTCGTGTCCCTAGCCAAGAATGCCATTAGTGGTGGCCGGTATACAAAACGCATATATTCTATCATAGTTTTAGATGTACGAAATGCGTTTAATACAGCCAGGTGCGATGAAATCATGTTGGCCTTGAAAAACCTAAAGGTACCACTATATATTCGAAGAGTCGTCTCGAGCTACCTAAAGGACCTACTGGGATCCCCAATTTCGAACGTCCTGTACGACGGTTTGCTTAGGCAACCACTCCCAGAGGGGGTGTCGATGGTAGCCTATTCGGACAATGTTGTTCTCATCGTCGTGGAAAAAAGCATCGAAGAGGTACAATATCTCGAGGTAGTAGGTATTGGTTGAATGACCATAGACTTAGTCTTGCTGCCGAAAAGATCAAGGCAGTTCTCATTTCCTGAACAAAAGAGATAGAGTACGCTACTTTCACGGTCAAAGATCAAAAGATCAGGACGAAGGATACTATTTAATATCTAGGAGACACAATAGATACGTGGCTCTCATTCAAAGACCACCTTTGGAATGCAGGACTAAAAGCATCAAAAGTCTCTTGAGCGCTCGCCGGTATCATGCCATGTCAAACATCGCTGTCTCGGTAATCTTCGGATTACTGCCGGTAGAACTAATGGCGACCGAGCGAGCTGGGATGGACCGCGAAGGCATGGCTACAAAAGAGGATGACTTCTGACACGGACAACATCGAAACTGATGGTTAAGAAAAATCGGTAAATAGTGGCAGTGCCGATGGAATATAACAAACGAAGGTTGGTGGACCCACTGCATCATCCTATGTGTCGAGAAGTGGCTCAGGCGGAGACATGGACTCGTCCACTTTTTATCTCACCCAGGTGCTCACCGGTCACGGCTGCTTTCGCTGCTATCTGAAGAGAATAGGAGTATACCAACGCCCGAAGTGTCTCCCATGTCGTGAAGTTAAGGAGGATGTGGAGCATGCTTTGTTCATGTGTCAAGAAGAGAGAACGGTTTAGGGCCTTAAGTGAAGACCCCTTATCTTCCGAGGGCCTTGGGAGGTGCCTACTCTCCTCACAGAAAAGATGGGATGCGGTAATTGGTCTCGCTACCAGAGTGGTGAACAGACTAAATCGCATTAGAAGAGAAGAAGACAGAAGAGAAGAGAGAAGAGGTAGCCGCATAATCGAGCGCCAGGAAACGTAGAGGACCGTAAAGGCGAAGGCTGCCCCACCCGAAGTAATAAGTCACGGCGCACAGTGGGAAATAATGTAAAAACGAGTTTCAAAAACAAATATAAGCACTTAGAAATAAGTCTTTTTTAAATTATAGGGTTTGTAACCTAGAATAAGCAAAAACTATCAAAAAATGCAAGCCTCATTTTTTCAGGCCAGGAAAATCGCTGGAAGTTGTCGATGTTAGCGAAAAATATGTAAAGGCGTTTTAAAATATATACTGAGGCAGCGAATGCTATAGAAAGTACATTCTCTAATAAGAAAATTACACATGATTGTGTATTATATATGATTATATCAAATATACAGATATAATCATATACGATCGGATATATCAATTTTTGTAAATTTCCGAAGTTACCATCGTACATCAGCACATGATTTGATCTGATTATATATGACTGTTTATACTCATATACAAGTATATTTGTTCATATATAATACATTTTTATATATTTTTTATTACATTTATATATATTATATATTTTTGATATTGCTACAGAGTTGAGTAGATTATTGAAGAAAACAGAGACCAAGAAAACGAAGACATTACTACTATGATGACACTGAATACGAGCTCAGCGATTCCGATGAAGATAAAACACTCTAGATCATTTAATATATATTATAAAACTTTAGATAATTTATATGGAATAGAAAATTTATTCAATATTTCTGTGAAATTTATATAATTGTTAGAAGATATCTTAAGGGGAGGGGGGGGGGGCACCTTTAAATCCCTCCCATCAAAATGATCTGTAAAAGAGAAATTTTAATTATTAATAAAATTTGTGACTAATATACTAAAAGTATGTTACATTTATAATACAATAAACCAAAAATGGAAGTTTTAGACCTACTTTATTCCGATATATGGACATTTCAAAATTTAGGCTCTGGCGTAACATACAGGTCCATGGAGGTGATGGATTTTAATCCGGTTGGGCTTAAATTGTTGATATTTTATGTAGTTTAGGGCTGAAAAACTGCTTAAAACTCGTAGTTTTGAATTTTTTATGAATTTTTTTATGAATTCGATCCATTTAATCGCTGAAAATGAAGATAAATTTTTAACCATTTTCTTACAGTATTTTGATTTCTCGTAACTTCTTGAAAAATTAATATTTTTTAACGAATCAGTGCTTAAATTTTAGCTTTTACTGTCTTCTTTTATAATCTACTTTGGTC
>JAYJLV010090098.1:0-13213 GCA_036873485.1 Torymus texanus | reverse complement strand
AAGCTAACGCAGGGAATTGATTGAAAGTATCTTTAATGAAATCGTTAAAAAAAGGAAATTTCTAACCATTTTCAAGTCCCTTCCAAAACTGTGTCCCAACGGTGTGACCCACTTTTTGAAAAATAGTTCAATTTGAGTTTGACCAACACAGGATATACCTTAGCTACAATGATGACCAGCAATGTTAAGAAAAACCGGCAAATATGTACCTCTTGAACGTGGTCCACCTATATACAACACATTCTCGAGGTGCCTCCACCTCTCGCTCGTCGCGCGTGCGGCACCGGCTCCTTATACACGCGCGCGCGTGTCTCTCCCCTTTCGCGCGAGGCCGCGCGCGAGCCACAACACTCGCACGCTCGGGCGTTGGAGCGATGGAGCAACGGCCTATCGACAAGTGGCACGAGGGGAAAGTCCCAGTCGTCGGCCGGAGCCCCGCTCGAGCAGAAGGCCCGCAGCGAGCGAGCGAGCGAGCGCCTGTGTGTCTCTTTTCACAGCAGCAGCAGCAGCAGCAGCAGCGGTATATAGTGCTAGTAGTAGTGCCGCCACCGTCGTCGCTGCACTCGGCAGTTGTGTCGTCGTACGCTGGCGCGCGTGTGCGCGTGTTTATGTGTGTGTGTGCGTGTACGAGGGAACCGCGAAGGTAAACGAGTTACACCTCGCGTATACTGAAAGTACACTTGGGCCGCACCACATCACATATATACACCGTGCGAAGAGTTTCATCGGCGTGAATGAAAAAAATATAAGCGGCGAACGCAGGTTCGCCAGAGTTTTCGTTTCGTATCAGTGCGCGCGTCCCTCTGATGACCGGCTGCGCTCGAGTTCGCCAGTATACCTTGATGCGATGCAGCTGTATCTCTAGTTTCAGTGGATGACCCGTGCGAAAAGTTATCGTGGAGAGCCGTGCGCTGCCGCTGGGGATCTTCGGTGAACGTCGCGCGTGCGCCAGAGGCCTGAGAAGAGAAAGAGGCCCAGACTTTTGAGGACGACTTGGAATCGAGTCACTCTACGCTCGGCTCGCTCTTGCCGCACCGCTGTTAGTTTGGTAATCTTGTGATATAAGGCGAATGGATTGAGAATCGGTGTTTTCGAGCCGTATTGCCTGCAATCGAGCTCCGAAATAGTTTCAATTAGAAGTACAGGACTTTGTAATACTGTGCAAAAACTTTTTATTTCTTTTCTTTTGGACTAAGCTTGACTATATATATCACTGTCTTGGCCTTAATATTTAAAATTACTGTATTTTCATGAATGACTAGGAAATGTCTGTAACTGTCTATTCTATGAAAAGAAAGGCAAAAATAGTATTTCTTCTGGGTCACCATAACTTCCAAGATATAGGAAAACATAGCGATGATTATCAATGCAGTGTTCTTGGAATTTCGTTTATCAAAGCTAATTCTAACATAGACCGGTCGTGTAATGTTCATTTTCTACCTGCAGGGTAAAAGTTTTTTCACATTTAGATCACTGACTTAAAATAAATCTCTAAATATGTATTTTAACATGGAAAATTACTTTTTGATAATCGGTTATTTACTGAAAAATTCAACTTTTTGTTGACACTTCATCATTTCTCTTTATTAATCCTCTCTTTACTGTACAAGACTTGCACCTATCATTACAACGAAAAATTAATAAAAAACTATATCGTATGATAAATGGACTGTGTGCTAAGGAATATTTTCAGAAATAAAAAAGCGATAATAAACATATGTATGAATATGCACATGTAGGATTCAAACGTGCTCGAACAAAACTAAAAATGACAAGAAGTTATTTTAAATTAAAATTTATGTAAAGTAAGAAAGGCTATTTGATTTTTCACTAAGCGAAAACCATAAAATATTTTATTATTCATAAAGTGCTTAACAATTGAAATATTGAAAAATTAGACTTACTTTTTGTACTTGTGTCAAAATAATTTCAATAACATATTTATTCAACATTCCCATTTAAAAATACTCCTAATAATAATAAGTTCCTAGTAATAAGTGAATCGTATTTACATATATATCAAATAATTGAATATTAAAATAAATAGTGTACAAAGTAATTTACTTCATATGTAATTAGATAAATTCGAAGTCATAATCACTGTCATCTAAAAGTAATTTGGATACCATTTTGTCTATCATCTACAAAATGAAATAAATATTTAACGAAACATTCGAACTATTAGTGAAGTTAATACATTTTTATAGAAGTATATTCCTGCGTTAACCCATTAAGTTCCGAACACGCGAAAAGTCGGCTATAAGGAAACGTCGGTTTTGATGTTTTCAAAGCATAAATAAGTTTAAAATGTCATTGGCCTGTTTCACGTCAACAAAAACTTTAATGGTATCAATAAAAAACTTTTTTAATTCCGCAGAAAAGACAAGCAGGGGGCGGCGAGAAATGCAGGAAGGGTTTGCCGCACCTATGAGCGCCTGCGCCGATCTGAGAACATCGGCCCCGGCAACAAGGAACACACGACGAAGGACCGTCGTCATTGTCGTCTGAATTTAAAAACTCAAAATAACGAAAACGAAAAAAACAGGAGGAAGAAGAGAGGGAGAGAGAGAAGAAAAGAGAACGCGAACACTCGCTGCCTTTGTCTTTTGGCGAATCAGTCGACACGTCCCTGGAGGAAGTCCATTAAACCAGGTGAGTGGTCAGACTCACAGGAGAATCATTACGCGTACGAATTGCACACATACAGGTACACACATACGAGGCTTTCTCCCCCCTGATTCTCAGTACGGCCGAACTCACACACACACACACACACACAGCCAGATAGCGAGGCTGCGGAGCGCGACGCTCGAAAACGCGGCGCCTTATGTAGGCCGATTCCGGCGAAACGATTTTACGAAGTTAATGAGAAAATTGATGTTACAGCGTGCCGCGGCCGACCGCAAAAACCCCAGCTGGATTAGGCTTTGCTGGAGATAAAACTTTAATTCGGTTATTGCAAAATTATGACAGTACCCAGTAGTCTCGCGGTAAATTTTTCATGCTACTGTATAGCCTTGTATGGTTCCGCGAGATAATTTTTATATAGTGCCTCTTAAAGAAACATTTAAGGCGGGAAAATTCGATCACTATGACGCAAACGAAGAGAAACATATAAGTATCGATCTCCTTTTAATGTGATATCTGAGGCAAACTTTGCGGTTTAATATGACATTTCAAAAAGAAATGAAATCTCGAAATTCCGATAATGTGTAAAGGCGCTTGTTAAACTTATAAACTGCGGGAAAAAGAATGTTTACGTGACTCGTAATGGGTCGCGTCATTTATTTCTATTACTGATAAAAATGATAAATATTATAAATTTTTAAATATATTAACATTACCAAGTAGAAAGAATATTTTATGAATAGTATGTGTAAATTTTGAAGTATTAAATAGTTGAGTTCAAACAGAGCGATTTCTATAGGACGATTTCGTAAGGTATTTTTACTCAAACAAAATCTAACGCATGCTAAATAGTCTAGTAACCAAAACAAGAATGAATCAGAATAGCTTAGATAGATTTAATTTTGAAGTTAAGGCAATTTATTATTCTATACACAGCTGTAAAGCGGGTCCGTATCATTTCAATATTCGTTGAATCGAAATTTTTTCCTCTCATTCGGTTTAGAAAAATTGGAAGTATATATTTCGTACTTAATTTGAAAATAATTACAAATACTATTTATAGAACTTTTATATAATATTTTCTTTAACTAACGGTAAACACTATCTATAGAAAATAATTAAGTCATTTGATTATGTATCGTAGTTATTGTTTCTGATGTACAGTTGACTTGACCGTATTAAGCATTTAGTATAACGGATTAATTCCACGCATAATTGGATAAGCCTTGTTTTTGTCAGCCCAAGAAAGTCACGTTAGTGACTAGCCGGTTTCGTTTATTTTGGTGCATTCATTCTCCGAAATAAACCTCTTTTCTTTTACCACTCAAAATTAATAGTGCTTTTGAAAATTTTAATCTTTTCCCTCCTTTATTCTATGTACACCAGAATCAGGAAGAATCAAAAAAGTTTTTTTCAATATATACGCTATAAGGAAGAGAAGAGAAAAAAAAATTAAGAGAAACACAATCCAGGAAACCGTTTTACTTAACTGCTCAAGGAATCCGCGATACACCTACCGGTGTGAATTCTCAATTGACCGAAATTTCATTCAAGCGCCAACGCGCGGTATATATACGCGGTACAGTTGAGCACATACACCCACGCCACTCGGAATAATAAAAGCCCACGCTATTACCGCCGACAGTTTTAACGGCCTTACCTTGCGTCGATGCATTAAAAAGCGGAGGATGACAATGTCGGCTCTGAAAAAAACCCGTGTCTGGTTTACTCTCTTCCTCTAAGTCAAACGTTGAAATAATTTACAACGTATTAGCATTTGTGCGCTATGTGATCGCGCGAGTACGTGCATACGCCTGGCATTTCTTTTTCTCTCTCATTTTTTCGCTTCCGCTCGTTCCGCGTCTTCTCCGACTCTTTGATGCGCCACGTGTATATACTGTATTCAATTAAAATGGCATGTTTAAATGATGGCATGCGGATGGCGTTGCCTCAAGTGTACGAACGTCCGAGCAAAGGGGAATAAAGGAAATCAAGAGAAAACGAGAAAGGAAAGGAAAAAAAAAAAAGAAGGAGAGATAGCGACAGCGAATACGTAAAACATTTTACAATGCCAACGTGTATACCCTGATAGACTGAGTTGAGAATGATAGAACGCGTAGCGTTTTATTACTCTCTATCATTAGAGATCGCTCGTTTTTCTCTTTTGCATTGCTGTGCCGCGGCGTGACCGTAGCCTCGTTTGTAACATCCCGATCGGTCGATTTCGCGTAGCGTCAAGTAGACTGACGCTGATTCGACAAAGTATAAGCGAGTCATTTTATTATTTTTTATTTTTTTTTTTACATGACTACATAGCGTAGATTGAGATCTGACGCAAAAGTATATAAAAGATCATTGATTATGTCAAGAACAGCATGTTTTTCCTGAAAAATTATCATTTTGAATACCACTGGAAAAAATTATGAAAATACTGTAGATTTTACTATACTAAGAATATATAAACACGTCACTATATTAAAAAAAATTGTAAAGTAATTTCGCTTAAAATAACGTTTATAATTTTCTTTCCTAATTAATTCATTCAATTTTGGTTTATAAAAAAAATAATATTCTTAGTTATCATTGATTCTATATTGTACATTAAAAATTGCATTCCGCTTATAGAAAAAGATTTTGTATTTTTCATAATCCAAACGTGATGAATTAAAATTAGATAATTATAATTCCACCTATAATCTCAAATATTATAATTAAAACATGAAACCATTCGTCATTCTAAAAGTATTTCAAACAATATCTTTGATTTTGTATGCTTTAAATAATCTATTAAAGTTTATTATTATAAACAAATATATTTATTAAAAATTAATTAAACATATATAATGTAAAAAATAATCACAATCTTAACAAATGTAATATCTGATTTTTTACAAGTTTTTTGCTAATGAGATAAAACAGGATTATATGATTTATATGGAAACTCTAATAAAAACTCTGGTTAATGTAGGTGATTAAATTAGCGACAAATATCCGACTTCTCATCATCGGTAATAAAAAGATTAGTGAGCGAGAAGAAAAAAAAACGAATTCAGACTCAAAGGAAAAGTCATCTTTTGCGCTCTTCAAGTAATTAGGCCAAGTCATGTTGTTGACATTAACACCAAACGGGCCGAACGTTCACTGCCTAAAAAGTGCTCGCGCAGCATGTATACGCTCGCAGTATACCGGATGGCGCAAACCTAAGTCGATCGGACTTTTTCGAACGAGCACCGCTAGCATTTTCGTATGAGCGACAATGCGAAGCGACACATTTACAATGCTTGCTATTCGTGACGACGAAATGATAGGCATCCCTCCCGTACAGGTGACAAAGGAAAAATTCCGTCGATTTATTTTTTCGATCGGACAATTTTCTCACAGGTCTTTATATGTGTCAGTATTACGAAAAACGACGATAAATCTTTTGCAATGAAGAATTGTTTGGCGCAAATCAGGCACACACGACACTTTTTTAATGCAGTTGACGCATAAGAAAAGTGTTTCGTAAGTACTTTTTCTGTGGTTTATGTAAAGGACCTGGTTCAAAAACATATATTCTTCCTAATGAATGCAAATCTTATGATGCATTTTTACACGTGTATTCAATATTGTATAACAATGTTTTTCTAGTTGTACACTAATTACACTACAAGGGTTAATTAAAATAATTATAGAAGTATGATATACTGTGTATTGCACATTAGTTACTTCCAGTATTTGACTAATAAAGTGATGTGTCACTGAAACTCAATTTACAAACAAATGACTTTAATATAGTCTAGTACTTACTTTACTTTAGTCTAGTATACTCTGTAGATATTAATTAAAGTAGTTCTAATTAGGTATATTTAATTGAAACCCGTTACTGATACGTACTTCCCTGAAAAAGTATTAGTCCTTTTCTCCGTAAATTAAGAGTGGAATTTTCCAATAAACTTAGCACAACATCATTTTTAGTTTAGCTGGAAACGACGGTATTAAAACTCTGTAGTAACATATTTTTCTTATCGAAATAATGGTATAAGTATCACAGTAAATCAATTTAAAATTATACATTTATCACAATAGGTATAATTATTTTTTTACTATTTTAGAAAAAACTAGCTTTGCTTCGTAAGCGTATCTAAAACTTTCATAAAAATACCCATTTATATTAATTATAAATCAAAACTGTATGTTCAGTTGCATTCATTGTGTAAAATTTTATTTGTTAAATATTTAAGTATTATTAAAAGATCCTTATAAATAGCGTGCTAAATATTAATATACTTTCTTTCTAGATTCGCGTGAGATATCGAACTATTATCTAATATAGTTGAGTAACATCCGTCTATCTTTCCTAAAATATACAGTTACAAAATCCGCGCTTCATTCTCATAAATTAAAAACTTTATTTTCAATTTGGCATAACTCTCAAATGCAAATAATATCACAAATCCAAGATTCATAAGAATAAAAGAAAGAGAGAGAGAAAGGCTACGCGACTATACTTCTATATTCCAAGACAAAACAGTGCGCTAAGTGTCACTAAAAAGGAAACTCAAGCGCCGAAAAATCGGCCAGGTGAATCGCCTCAGCGGTTCACTCGCGTGCTCGCCCGACGCCTGACACACTTTCCAGCGTAGCTCGGTATACGAACACTAATATTACCCGCGCGCGCTCGCGCGTCATTGCGCACTTTTCATGTACATATATACCTATATATACATATATATATGCTCTATCTCGCTCGAGAGACAGATGAAATAATCGCAACCGGTGTGCGCGCACGCGTGTTATATCAATGTATATATACACACACATAGAACTTTCACTCGTGCCCGCGGCACTTTCTCTGTGTCGGCTATGGTAATAATATCGGGAGGAGACGAAACACACAAGACGCACATACACACAGAGGATCGGACCACCGCGTCCTCGGAAACACAATGAGCATTCAGAAACTTGCCTCCTAAGTCTTTCTCTCGCGCTCTCGCGCAAGTGCGCCTCGCAGATCTCGATGAGATAACGGGGAATGTATGTGCGAGAGAGACTGGATATCTCTTGTTGCGAGAGATCTTGCGAGTTCTCTGCACGCGCAGGAATCGCGCGGAATGTGTGGCAAACGGTAACTTGCCCGCATGGCGCACGTGCAAACCTAATTGTTGATTTTATTTGAATTATGCTTTTGTTGTGCCTCATTGCGAGATTCGTTTATTTTTCCCCCGGGGAAATGTGAGACTGTTTCCCGGATTTATTCAGGAAATTCCAATAATTTAAATTTATCTGATTTTTCGCTGGAAGTTGAAATTACTTTTGACGAAATGCTGAATTGTGCCAACGGCGGTCTTATCATCATCAAGATTATGTCTCATGCACCTTTGTACTGTCACTTATTTTCTCATAAATATTTTAATTCGTTTGCGCAATATTTCTAAATGAATCGTTAAAGCTCGCGGTGTATGTTTATGTAGTTGCAGGCGTAGTTAAGGACTGTGTGAAAATTTACACCAATAAAAATTCTTTTCTAAACATGTACGCCATAAAGTATATATGCGTGCCTCATTAAAAGTTAACTTTGATTGCCTCTACCGTCAATTCTTATTTTATGAAATAAAGTAAAAATAATTTCAAAAGCATACATCAGATACTGTAGTACATCAATAGTAACGATAGACTTATTTGTTTTTTTACCCGTAAAATCTATATTCAACCTAAATAACATCCAATTGTCAGTATTAAGTTTATATACAACTTGTGTAACGCTATAATTCGCCAAGAAACAAAGCATCTTAATGGAAAGTAAGTGTTTAAATCTAGAGTAGAGAGTATATAGGAGTGGGTAGCGTATTGAATTCACGCATGGCGATTCCCGTCCATGAGGACTCATTGAGCCGCGAGCTCAAGCGCGCGTGCGGTTAGATCAGCGGCGCTTTACAAGCCTCGCGAGGCGATTAAATAATCGATCTTGTCTACAACTGCTCGCGCGTCGCCTATTACCGTATAAGCAATGTATACACACATACATGTATACCCACACACACACACACTAATCTCGCTCTTCCCCTCTGTCCATCTCGCTTAGTTCGCGCGACGAAGAAAGGAAAATCGAACGCCCGTCACGTGACGGCCGAGACAACGCGCGCATATACGCCTCGTGAATAATACATCCTACTGAGTCTGCTATCGCACGCGCCGGCGCATCGGTCAGTGAACACTTATGCACGCGCGCTAAGACACTTGTACGGCTTTTTTTTTTGACTTTACGTGCTACCAGTCATAGACAGCATAGAACATAGGTATGCGCGCTTGCGGCTATAACGCCAGCGATATTATGTTATGGGAACGGACGAAACGGCGAGCAGGTAGCGATCGTTCGGAGCAAAAGCCGGCAAAAATGTGAAAAGGGAAAAGCAGCGGCACGGCGGCCGACACCGCGCGTGTTTACGTCCACGTTTCGTGTAGAACGTCAAAGAGTAAGTTATTTTTATTCTGATTGAGTCGTTATTCGCCACGTGGAATAAGTGTTTATATAGACAGCCGATTCGGATGAAATAAACACGTGCATGACTCCATGAAAGGTTTTTAGACGTTGAACAACACTTGTTCCTTTGCTTTATTGTTATTTTCTATTTATCCTTGAAACCAAATTGATGGTAATACGTTTTCTTAACAGACTTTTCTAAAAACATTCTATAAATATTACTGCAGTTTTTAGAAAATTTAATCTTCGTTACTGGAATTGTACCGTAATACATACGTATACTCTGTCAGGTTTACGTTTAATAAATTTTCCAGTGTTTATAATGATTTGTAGTAACTTTTTATATGAGTGTCTCGGTAACTTCTACTAACCTTTGCACTTCCAATAATATTGAAAGCAATTACGCATACCTATTTGAAAAGTAATTAAATACACATTTTCGTAAAACTTCAAATGTTGAATGTGACACTCACAGGAAAATTTTCCAGTGCGTCATCACGAAAAGCTCCGAAGGGGGGTTCACATGTCTCATGGTTACAATTTACTCGGTAATTTTTCAAATCAATTTCCGATGCTCTAGTGTAATTTTTCAAATAAATTTCCGATGCACTAGTGTAATTCTTTGTTGTTTGAAGTACGAAGCACTAGTATAGCAATTCGGAAGCCGGTTCGAAAACATAGCAACATGTAAACAGAGTTTTGTGAATCAATATTACTGGTTTGAAAACGTATCTTAAAATAAGGATAATAGCATCAAAAATACATAAAATCTGTAATCGGGTAAGCCCTATAAAAATAAATCTATTAATATTTAGAAAATTCTTGTCTTCTTTGATTTGACTTCTTAAAGTTAAAAAAAACCGCTTCGGGTGTTAGATCCTATTCGAAGTAAATTTTGAATCGGTACATTTCTTAACCGGATTATGAGACGGTAATGCCTTCTTTTGCTAAGCTGACGAATTATAAGTGCCAATGTCTACGTATCAACAATGTTTTTTTTAAGTGAAAATTGCAAGACCTTAATACTATTGTGAATAGATTTTTGAAAATCAAAATCTGTATACATTATTTTATTCTAAAACTTTATACGTATACTTACTGATGTAGTGAAACGATTACAACCCTGATAGAACATTAATGATATTTCATTGTAATAATAAAAAATTTAACGATAAAATAGGTAATAATGTATAATTAACGTTTCTTGTGAATGAAATAAGTCTAGATACAAAATTTTGTACATTCTATTGAATATGTCGGAAAAGAAATCATCTATATTTTATTAAAAAAAAGCAGTGATAAGTAATATATGATACAAGGTAATCATGTTAATCATTATATCATCTATAGTAGAATCACTCACTGTAAGTATAAATTATTTTAGTATATTTCTTGAGCGAATAAAATATCATATCGTTTATTTTACGATTCCGCGTGTGAATGTATTTTCCTCCTACATAAATTACATTCGTATAAGGTCTAGTACATCAATGAATTCAAAATGCAAGGTAAATGTTTCCTGGGAACGGAAAGTGGAGAGCTCGATCTTTAGCAATAAAAGTAATGCGATTTACACATGAAAGTAAATTACATTATAGATTCAAAAGATCATGTGACAATTTTTACTGTGAAATGACTATAAAGTTTATGCATATCGGATTGGTTTTCTGCTTAATAAAAAAAACTGTTTAAAAATACAGAATTTCTATTAAATTTGGACGCGCTTATCCTAATTATTCAACAAATGTTTATGATAATTATATTTTCATCTTTTTACCATAATAAAAATTGAATGATAAATAACATCTGAATGCACAAGTCAAAAATATACGTGATTTCTAAAAATATGTAGTCATTACATATACTATATCCAACTCTTAATCGATCTTTATAGTAACGTTTACACTACATTAATGTTAAGTTTTGAATTGTGTTGAAAATTTTCTCACTAACGTAAGAAAAAACGTAATTTTTAAACATAATTCAGTCGACTCATATATTGTATAAAAATTCCAGACAAAGCTATTTTTTATTTTTCTGTGAAAATAACGCATAATATTAATGATTCAATCTATTCTTCTTGAATAAATGAAAAAAAAAACATGTCTTTGGCTGACGTACTTCACTTGAGTGACCTTAAGGCAAAAATTAAAATTTTTTCCCAGTAATAAATATAGCTTTAAACACCAACGAAAAGGTAAATAAAATTTGTTCATTTTTATTTTCGTCTTCAATATCCGAGTATTCTCAATATTGTTTCCAATTTTTCCTAATAAAATTTGTACACTGAAGTCTCCAACCTAAAGCCCATAAAAAATCGAAGACCCCAATATTTTTCCACCAGGGGTATCGGTTTTCTCCGTAGGAAATATTACAAAATTAATAAATCATCGATCAAGAACAAAAAAGAGAGAAATAAAAGTGAACGTTATCGACCTTCGGAAGGGGTGGTAGTACTATCGAACTTGTGCTCTTCGGAACTTTGTTGGATTGCATCGAGTTTATACGTACGCACACGCATATACACGTCTGCGTCATTGACATTGCCTCGCGGTGTCTATAGACGTATAATGCGTGCGGCAAGCCGCGATTTGTGTATAGGTAGGTAGACTCTAACCTGAAAGGTTTCCTCGACTCGCGGTCAAGGGGATTCCCCGCGCCGGAAAAGAACCGTCGACACGCTATAAGCGCGTAAGATATAAAACGACGAAAAAAAGGGTGCGCGTGTGAAACATCGCTATATGACATTGAAAGCGCGCGCAGGGCCCGATTTAATCACTACACGCCTTTCCTGGTCCAGCATATATGACGCAGACTCTTGTCGTACGAGTTTTGTTTGCTCGGCAAACGTGTAATCCCGAGTATAGGCGTCCACGTAACATCTAACAAGTTATGATTTTTTTTAACAACTGCGTCGATCGCGCCTACGTCAATATCCGTTTTTTTAAATTTTCGTATAATTTACTACAGTAAACACCGGTCAGAATGTTCGTCGTCGATGATTCATTTGCATATGTTTAAGCGACTTTTTTTACATCCAGCTGGTTCGGGATAAGTCTTTATATATAAGTCAATATTTTGGTGAATTGTGACAGTCTATTTTTATGATGGAACTTTTCATACGTTTCATATTATTTACGTGAAATTTCGGTGTAATTGACGATGAAAAAGATTTGTGACTTTCCACAGTCGCGCAAAATTACTTTTTTACTCGGGTGATCTTTTCTTCTTGTTTCGTGGAGTTAATTATTTCTTTTCAAGATAAAACATTCAAATTAAGTAATTATAATTCTGAAGCACTAAACTTGATATATCATAATAAACTTGACATCAATAAACTAGTGATTGAACTTAACACTTAATAAAATATTTTATGCACTGTAGTTGATATAATTTTGTTTTAACTATTCATATTGATATATTACATATAAATACACAACTTTGGAAAGTTAACTAAAAACGGCAAATATAAGATATTATTATTATCGGATGATTACTACAATATTTTTACAAGTAATGTGTTAATAAATTACAAGTATTTCAAATGTATAAAATAATATTTTACTATTGCTTCCTCAAGGAGGAAGTTTTGTAGCGGTGAAAAAAATTTTTGAGACAAAAAGTCTTGAAATGATTTTTTAAGATGAACTGTGTTGAAAATTTTCAATTTTGAGAAAAATTTTTTCCTGTCTGTATGTATGTGTGTGTGTATGTAAACTCTCTATATCTCGGGAACCAAACCATCGATTTTCGCTATTTAAAGCTTATTTGGTTCATCTCGCGAAAAAAAGTCGGTACCCCGACGTACTTAATATTCTATCGATTATCTTTTTTTTTATAACCAAAAAACGATTTTGTATTTTTCGGTTTTTTGATTTTTACATATGTAGGAGTCAAAATTTTTTACCAGTCTAAATTGTTCTTGAAAGATCTTTCAATTACCTACAATTTTGGTTTATAACATTTAGGTTATTATTCGCATGTCATTTGTTATTAAGAAAAATATTCCTAAAATTCATAAATTAATTTCTCAGAAACTAAATGTTCAATCGATTTGAAATTTAAACCACTAATTGATCTCATTTTAAGGAATATTAGGTTAAATTTTAAAGAGATTATTTC
>JAYJLV010090087.1:0-13213 GCA_036873485.1 Torymus texanus | reverse complement strand
TAGCTGATTTTTTTCTTCTTAAGTTTGAAATACGTACAGTCACATCCAAAAGTAGCATAAAAATCTTTAAAAAATTCCTAGAAAGCTGTGAAAAGTAATCTTCATGTAATTTTGAGTACTTTTTCCAATGAAAAAGCACTTGTCATTGAATCAATATAGGTTCAGAAATCGTATAAATTGAGTTTATCCATATTTTCATCACTTTTGGTATAGATTGTATAGCTAATACAACCTTAAGAACACTCTTCACATCTTTGATGTATGATGCTATAAATAAAATATTTACGTTTAAAAAACAAATTGACCCCTACATCGTCTTCTATAAAAATCCAAATCAATTTTTTTCCAATTTAACTTTCCGCAATAAATTATGATACCATCATTAACTCTGTATAATTGATGTTGATTTAAAATTTTTAAAAATTAAGTACCATTTATCATAATGCCTTGTACCAGCATGCTAATATGTAAATATCTCCTCCCAAAATAAAACAAATGTACAAAACTCTCGTTTTCAGTATACACACACACATCATCAGCTCGGCTTAACATTCGCAGTCACGAAATTATTCCGTTCACAACACGCAGATCGTCAGATAAAAGGTGGATTCCTTAAATAGAAGCTTTATCGCAACTTCATCATCGGCTTCCGAACTGTTTCCATCATGTAAAGCACTTCCTCAGCCCTCGTAATCCCCGAAAAACCACATTTCTCCAAGCATCTCGTGATCCCTAATAAAGTCTTCCGTCCTCGCTCTCCCAACGATTCCATTTCTCTTTCCCACTCCCACACTACCACCACCATCACGAACAACAACAATAGTCGCAACAGCAGCAGCAGAAGTAGCGACTACTTCAGCCCGTTCACGTGATCCGGGCATTTCCCGACATAATAATACACAAGCAATATCCAGTCCTCGCCTGGCGTCGCCGTCTTATAACTCTCTCTCTCTCTCTCTCTCTCTCTCTCTCTCGCGCGCGCGTATTTATTCGTTTCCCTGGCGAAACGCGGCCGGGGCACGAAGAGAGTGAACTCGCAGAAACGTATATATATGTATATATACTACGTATATAGACACTCACATACATACATACGGTCGCGCGATTTCCGTGCCGCGTATCCTTTTATACTCGTGCGCGGCGGCGCTAGAGAGAGCGAGAGAGAGAGAGAGAGAGAAAACGCGATAGAGCCATAGATTGTATTTATGTACGTTGTTTATGCGCGGCCACGTATATATATCCCAAGGTGTACGCGAGATATGCCAAGGCTCGCGCCTTACTGGAAGAGAGTTTCGACATATATAGGCGTAAGTGTAAGTGTTGCATGTGTATAGACTGCGACGTGTTTTTTTCCTTATTTTAGGATGCGCGCACAGCTGATGTCGTAGGGCAAGGTAGAAATGTCGGAAGTTTGTATATAGAATGGGGTAGGATGTAGGTTCGAGATTGCAAGGCACATATGTGATGTAGGCAGGTTGAGTAGGAAAGTTTTTCGGAGATTTATATAAGCATATGTGTGTGTGTTGTTGTTTCAGTTTAGGATGAAATGAAATGAAGTAGTGTAGGGTAAATCGTAGGATCTATCACGAGATTGTAGTCGTTTTTAGGAAAATAATATCGTGAGTTCATGGATATGATTTATCGTATCAATAAAGAGAGATTTGATTGGTTGAGAGTATATACTGAACGGAAAGGAATTAAATAATATTGATTGGAAATAAAAAGCTACGGAAGGTTTAACAAGGAATTTGTATTGCTCAATAATAATGCACAGACATTTGCCATTCATAAATAATAGGCATGCTTTTTATAATACTCGTGTATGCATTGATTACTCTATAAACATGTCAAACTTGTACAATGTGCATAGAAATACATCCTTGATATGGGCTGACATGTTGAATGCTTTGTGAAAGATAGCTTATAACCTCGAGTATTATTTTTTGTCAAAAAATAGCTTTCAGTGAGGATACATTCTGATACAATTAAATTAATTAAAATGCTTGCTACGCGAAAAGTTAAATGTAGATAATTTAATTATGTCAACCCATTTTCTTTTCAATAAGACGTGTCGTTTAAAACGGATGTATTAATATCAATTTTTTGTTCATTATTAAATTTAGATACTCGAAAATGGTGAATATTTGCAGTACTAACATTTTATTTTAATCTTATATGAAAATGTCAGATTCTGAAAAATTCATTCTTTCGGTGCCGACACTATTAATAAGTAACTTACTTTTCTATAAAAAAAAGCTAAATGAATATAAAACATTAGTTTAGGAAGAAATGGATTGGACAAAATTTATTATGATTCCTAAAATAGTTAAGATGGTTTTTCATTCTTATATCCCATTTAGAAATTTAGTAGAAAATCCTGCAGTTGTTTCTACTAATGAGAACAGATATTTGGATTTGATTTTCCTACTTTAGTCTTAATATTTATTAAAAACGATGAAAATTATATGATTTCGTTGTCTGAATCGAAGGTAATGTTCGTAGCATTGTATATAAATAAATCAGGAAGTCGATTTATCAATTAAAAACTCTCATAATTTGACTTTATTCTAATAGAAAGATATCATTGATATACTAAAATTCTAGAAAGTAATTTCGAAATGTGAATATATAAATTATGCTCAAGTTTCGAATACATTTTCCAACTAAAGAAAAGTAAAAATTCTAAAACATGCTCACAAACCACTTGAACGATATAGAAAACGATTTATTTTTTTTCTCTCCCCATTATAAAAATGCAAATGTCAATTCAACGGGACGAAAGAAATCTCAACCTCATAACCATGTAAACTACTGTCTCACAAACTTGAGAAATCTCGTCATCTCTTCTTTCTTTCTCTCCCTTAAGAAAAATCCCGTCGCCGCATACACGTTTCTCTCTCGCGCGCGCATAATTCAGTGTAAAAATCAGGCACACGGTAGGAGCAACGCGGCTATATACTACCAACATCTCGGAGGCGACAACACAGAAATTATGCCGGTCGCTCGGCGCCTGTGCATGCAACTAAAACAATTTCGAGCCATCAAAAGCCGTGGGTGCATGTCGTGCAAGACCTTCGCTCGCATCCATCTACGAGCAAGTGAAATTTTCGCAATATCTCAGAAGGCGTTGGTGTGCGCGCATCTCGTTAAAATTCGTTCGTATATACGGCGTGTATAGTCCGTGTGTATATGGACAGCCCCTCGCTTCTATATCGCGCAAGAAACACTTGGAAAGAAGCCATTAAAAGTTTTGCGCGTGTCGGGCGCTTGGCTCGAGAGAGAGAACGAGAGTGCGCTAGTCTGAACGTAACGAGAGGAATTGGTCGAGGAAGCGAGATTGTTGGTCGCCTCGTGGTTTGCCGTTCCTGTCGGGGTTTCGGGTTCTTTTTTTAGAATTTTAGTTTCTGTACGGATGGATGTTTTCGAAACTAGAAACTTCCGACTTTAATGATTTAATCGATGCTTTAAAGAATATAAATTGGTGGTACGTGCAAGTATTAGAATTTCCTAATCGTAGTATATATAAATAAATTTAACGATATTTAACTGAAAAATTGGTTTTTGTTTTAACATGTAAATGGAACAACAGCAGTCGATTCTTGGAAAAAAGTTATTTGGAAATCTGTGTCAACGGGATTATTTTAAAACAATTATAAAATACTTGCAATCAACTCAATTTAGTCTATTAGCGATTACTTATCAAAATATTGATTGGGTGTTCGTCAAATATAAAGTGAATACTTAAAAGAGTTTGAGGTCTCATGCTGACCTCTTTTTTTAAATTTAAACTCAGATTTTCACTGTTGCTCGTAAATCTAACCTTAATTGGAAGCGCATGCACTTGTTTTTATTTTATTGGGGGTAGAAGCTAACGATGGAAGCCCAGTATGATAATAATTATAAAAGTTTGGTAATAAGAAAGTTATTGTTAGTTTACCAAATTAGCAAAGTTATAATATATTCAAAATGTAGAATACTTTAAATTAGCAACACTATTGGTGTTCACAATAAATATCTTTGATAACTTTCCTGTTAGTCGAGTGCATACAAAAATGACGACAGAGATATTAAAAAATTAGATAACAAAATTAACTCAATTTATTAATAATAATAACATCACATTAAATATTGTTAAACTAGTTTATATTTTTTTATATAAACAGTTGAAATAACGACTTTATAATTAGAGTAGATAACCCGGGGGATGAGGTTGAGGGTACAGGTAAAGTAGGACACTGGTGTTTCATTGAAAAATTTTATAAGTACTTGTAAAATAGTATTTTGAATTCATAATAATTTGTACACAAACTGGTGTATATATATTTCACGTTATCTCATTTTGCATGTTTTGTGTTTGTTTATTGTTTACCTTATGCGTAGTGGGAACAGATTATACAGAATATCGTCGGCTTAGTAAAAGAAGATACTATATCAGAATTCGGTTAGAAAAGTTACCAACTCGAAAACGAAGCTTAACAATGGTAATATTATACAAAATTATTGGATTTTACTTCTAAAAGATAAACAAAAAAGATCTACTAGGAAGTTTGTATTTTTTCTAAGCTTGCTCTGAATACCTTTTTCGATTGGATTTATTAGTGTAACGTATAAAATATATACAGATAACTTTTCAATCAATTACATTTGAATTCATTTATTCAAAAGTATTGACCAAAATAAAATAAAACAAAATTCTATACATATTAATCATTGAAATTCTGTGTTATGTTCATTAAAAAATATTAATTTACAATTCATTTAAAAACTTCAATCTTCATATATATACAATTTAAAAATATATAAATCATCACAAAGCAATGCGAAATACACTTGTAGATATTTTCAATTAAACGTTCTCTTGAAGTGTCTCATTACTCTCAACCTTCCACCACATTTCGCTATTATTTTGAAAAATTAAGTTATTACTAGCTCACTCGTTTCTCCATTACAGCTACTTAAGTCTTCCACTACAATGCTCTCAAGCATTATGTGGAAAAGCAAGGTAAGAGGGTGAGGATGGAAACGAACTTACACCAAGTAACATCCGTATTACATCAGTACACGGCAGTCAAGCACGATGTTTCGTTCAATTGCGGGTACGCGACACACTCCGCGTTCATGTCAGCTATTCATGCGCTCGAGGTTACCTCTATATATATATATACATGCACGTTCGCGCGACAACGGCAACTTCGGCAAACGTTCGGTTTGTCTTTTCTCTCGCTCTCTCAATTCATGTGCGCTCGCACGTGTATTCGCTCAGTTTAAAACTTTCCTGTCAACAAGTCGAAGAAAGGATTGTAGCAGCACTATCGCGAGCTGCGACCAGTCGGCAACACATACGATGCCTGCAGCCAAGGCGAATAACTCTACCTCTCTCTCTCTCTCTCTCTCTCTCTCTCTCTCTCTCTCTCTCTCTCTCTCTCTCGCACTCCGAGACAACAAACATGTTCGCCTAGCACACATATCGCCGAGGCTTTGTCTACACATCCGGTCCGAAAATACCGGTTCTCTCTCTCTCTCTCACTCGTTCGTTCTCAAAGCGCCTTAGGCGTCGGTAAGCTTTGACTGTCGGAAAAGCTTCTCCAGTTCGCTCCTGGTTAGATTAGCTTTCCGGACTTCTTTGTTTCCGTTACGAATACGTATATGTACGCGCGAATGTTTTAGGCGCTTCTATATACTAACGCGCGTCATTTCCAAATCTCGCGCCCAGTGAAGTACGTAAATAGGGAAGAGGGATTTAGCTAGTATGTGTGTGTGTGTGTGTGTGTTGCGCGTGTTTGGTTGCTACGTATGCAGGGAAAGGAGGAATGGAGTATAATGTAGAGATAGAGTTCACCGGCTGGCTCATCTTCTAGCGTGCAAGCGCATATAACAGCGAAGACGAAAGTTTTGGGTGGCGCGGAAAGAGGAGAGGAGCTTTTGTGCGCGTGACGTATTACGAATATGTAATGAGATGTCGAGATATGCAAGCGGGAGAAAGAGAGAGGTAAAGCTGTGGATCTCGTATCAGCGCTGTGTTGCTAAAAAAAAATTATTCGCTAATGCAGTTATGAGATAATTAAGTTTTCTGCCTTTAATGTTGTTAACGGTGTGTTGAATGTTTGTGAATTTTAGTGTTCTTTTGTTTAACTAATATGGAATCAGTTTACATTGAAAGTAATTTTCTGAATGGTCGATTATTTGAATGGTTAAGAAGGTTTCGGCTGAACTAATTCTAATAAAAAGTTTTATTAAACATAATTTAATATTGTTCATAAAATATATATGGATTAACGATATGTTATGATACGTAAACATTATAACAATGCTCACAGTGTCTAGGTAATCAATTATATAAAAACTATATTTTACTATAAAAATATTTAAATAAATATATTCATTTATAATTTATATTTTTAAAATTTAAATAAATATAAACACAGTATCTAGGTAAGAAAAGGCATGGATTTTAAGTTTTTATGTATATTTAAATATATTATTCTCTATTTTTTTTTGTCTATAGTTTATCCGGTGACTCTAGCTAAAAGCTACCAGTAACAAATTTGAATTTCATATTTTCAGCGAGCATTTTTCATTTTGTTAGTTATGGGTTTCCAAAATTCGAGGGAGCCACCTTAATAATAAAGATGTTCTAGTAAGATATGCTTATTAAATAAGTCGTTTACATTAAAAAAATAAAATTGATATTGTTTATACAAAGACCGTAGTGATCTATTTTTTCAATAGACTGCGTAATCTTTTGAAATTCAAAAGTAAACGGGAAAGCCATATTAGGTAAGAACGATCTCTCAACAAAGATCAAGCACTGCTACTTCAGCTCTTTCTCTCTCTCTCTCTCTCTTAAGAATTACGTTGGATGACAATCGAATCTTTTCGTCCTGCTCTGGAGGCAGTATTTAAAAGGAGCCTTCGTACAATGGGCCATTCGTCTGATTGTTTGCCAAGAGAGTAATGCACTAGTTGGTCTTTTATTTAGTATGAGATCTCGGGTACGGTTACAATGATTGCTATTTTATTCGGGTTTATTGATGTATTAAAAATGTAAATTTTAAAATGATAAATTTAATTTGAAAAAAGATAGTTTTCCATTTTCATAGAACATTATATGGCGATTTAAGTTGACCTTTTTTAAGATATATTTTTTAACGATTTCCGTAAATCCACGAAATCTATTAATTTTCTATACATGTAATAGTTTTTTAAAAAGCAAATAGAAAAATAAACAAAATGATTCTAATTTCATTGCAGATAAATCAAAAATAATATTTAACTTTCCCAGAAATGTGTAAAATATTGCAAATTGAGAAAATTCAAATGAAAATTTACATATATCCAAATATTTTTTGTTTGAAAAAAATGTTCATTTCTGCAAACATTTTTAATTAATGAACTAATTAAAAAGCATGTTTTTTTGGTACAGAGAAATTTTTATGAATCTTTTGAATAAATATTTATTAGGATCATATACAGTATTCTGACCATTGAAAATTTTTAAAGAAAATCGTTTTCAAAAGAATTTAGCTAAAATTTTGTGTATCAAAAAGGACATACTGAAGTAGTTCAATTTTATTTGTGTTTATATTTTGATAAATGCTAAACATTAACTATTGCTTTATACGTTCGTCTGCACGCTTCTATTTACTATACTTATCTGTAAACACCCTTCTTACTATTTTACTGACTCCCTATAACCTTAATATGCTATTGGACATTGATAAAAATATTTTTCTATGGATATTGTTATATGTTTTTATAAAAGGAAAACAAAGGTGATAAGATATTGATCAACTATAATTACTAGTTCAGAATTTAGTATTTATCGTGATATATATACTTCATCATACTGCTCTAGCGTTATCATCTATTTAAGAAGTTAATTAGTTTTCAATGTATTAACACCGGTAAATTATATCTTGGAAATATACACAAGCTTATTAAAATATGACGTTACGATAATTTAAAGTTTAACAGAATATATTTATAGTTATAAGAAAAATGATTTAATATAAATTTATCTGTTTTTTTCCCACAAGAAAATTGTTTTTCCAACAAAACTCGGCTGAAGGATTGTCTCAGTTCTCTTATTCCACTGAAAGGGTTTGGCGTGAGAAATTGGAAGAGAAAAGTTGAGGGCGGCGGAAAGGAAAAGTCAAACACAAGAAGAAAAATTCTTATACAATTCCCAAAAAGTGGAAAATAAGAAATGAAAACGTATAAGCTGGACGAAAAAGCCATTCAATTAACTCACTTTTCATTTCATTTAGTTAAACAATTAAAGAAACTCTCGAGCTCCACTTAGACATTCTACGAATAAAATAAACAATCTACACAACTCGAGCATTCAAGTGCATATTACAAGTGATGCCATTCAAAATTCAAAAGAGCAGTCGGACGTGTCGCTCTCTCTCTCTCACTCTCCAGACTCCACGCGTTTCGCACGCTACCTCGCGCGAGAAAAACCATCTTTCGAGCGTTGCTGCTGCTCTCCGCACACCTTCGGCATATTTACCGTGTCCTCTGCGAAGAATAAAGAGCGTGGCAAGAAGAAGAAAAAGAAGAACTCGACTGCCTCTTTCCTCATCAGCAAGGATTCGCACGCACACGAGCGAATGAGGAGGTGTGCAAATGTCTGGAGCGCTCACTCTCTCACTCGATGACTTACGAGGAGTCCCGGGCAGGTGCACCAAGCTCACGGAGGAGGGCCTCTCGAGAGACGGGGCGGCGTTTTCGAGTGCGTTTCCGAAGCCCGCCTTTGTGCGCCGACTGTGTTTACCCACCTCGAGGACGGGCCATTTACCATAACGAGGCGAGCGGAAATCCAGGAGTGGTGTGGCGGTGGCCGCCGTCCGTGAAAGAAGAAGGATAGGAAGAGAGTGAAGAAGGAGAACTTTTATATATATACATATATACGGTTCGAACAATGGATATCTAAGACCTGGTCGAGGCAGAGCTTGCTCGGTTCTCTTTTATAGAATTTGCTTTCCCTTTTTTGGGTTCACCGTCTCTCTCTTTCTCTCTTCCTCTTGTTTTCTTTCTCACTGGCCCTCCGTGTTCTGTTTTCCTCGCCTGTTTTCTCTCTCTCTCTCTTCTCTTATTGTGTTTGTTTTATGCTTATTCAGGGCGGGATCGCCTGTCTTCCATGGCGGTGTATAGAACGCTTTCTTAAAGTTTCGAGAGGGAAGTTTCCTGCTGAAGGAGTGGAAATTGGCCGAATCAATTTTAAGGAAATGGATTTTGAAGTTTGAATTTTCCGTTCCGTGCGGGATGCGAAATCTAGAATATTCATAAGGCCGTAACTTTAAAACAAATGTTTTTGCTGTCTAGTATTTTTAAACGAGTATACGAATAAATCGTAAATAACTATTCGATCAAATTTTCAATTTTAATGATGAGAAGAATGGAATTGAAAAAACAATTCTGCTGAACTTTTTATTGTAATACAACGAAATCGATATAGAACAATTTAAAGAAAAAACCATCTGTATAATTTTAAATCAATTTCGTTTCAAAATTAATTAAAATGGTTATTTATTTGGAATAAAAAATACTCCTTTAAATAGAAGTTTATTCGCTTTGATGTAAATAAAAGTAAAAAAAGTTCATTTGAAGCTTTTGTTTGATAATCCAAATGGAAAAAGGTTTATCTACCGATTTGCCTGGTGATGCATTCAGATCAATACAAGCCCGATAAATTAGATAGGCTAATAGATGTAAGTCCTCACCGCATCTGATATACGATAGTACGTAGTTAAACAGAAACACTGGATTACGAAATGAGGGACTGTGGTGAAACTAGGTTACGCCCTCGATATTCAAATTGCATGTAAACTTTTTAATTACACGTTATACTGCTTACAGCGGGTAAAAGAGTAAAAGCTTTAAAACCAACAAACCTGCCGCTAATAGATACCTACAGAGAATATCTCTTTTTTGTATCGTAAATATCAGTTGCCATGAATTCCAACAAAATTACGGTTTTATTAGCCAATGTTCAATTGTTATTTTCAATATATATTATTATAAGCTTCGCTATTGATAATTTTATGTTTGTACACAGATATTGAGGGATTAAACGTATAATTTTTATTGATACAGCAATAATATGGCAATAATACTACCATCATGTACATGTAAAAACAAAATTATTTTCAATAATAAATACGTGATAATGAGAGAAACGTTTTCGATTATTTGAAAGATAATTTTGAACGTATACGTGGTTTGATATATGTGGCAATATATAATGATGGTTCACGAGAAAAATACATTTAATATTTTATTAATCTTGTTGTAATATGAATGATTTTAATACGGATATATCGCGATCTATGATATTTTGGCCATTATTCGCATTCACAAACGAGTTTCCGCTAAGAACACAGCATACTCGAAAAAGAAACAACTTATACGATATATACTTAGAGGCATTTACCATCTCTTTAGTTATCATGAACTAAAATTCGATTCTACCATTAAGATTCGCGCAGCGTCTCGCTAAGTAGCCCGAGAACAGAAACTCGTTAACGATATAATGCGCAGTCATTAGCAACATTATTACCAACTTGAATTGGGACTTAATACTTCATCAGCATTTAAGTTTATCGCTAATTATTATAACTTCAGTCATATAAAAACAATCTCCACGCTTAACGCGTGCTCAACGTACATATACACACATATATACACGCACGTACCTACTCGTATTAATATTTCACACGAGAGAAAGAACGCCTTCGCACTTCTCGCACCTTCTTTCTTTTCCTCGTAAATACACTGCGCACCCACTTCTACATACAAGCCTCCTTATTCCTTTTACCCGCGAGAACACGTGACGCCAGCCACGTCTCTCTCCCCGTCCGTTATCTCGCGACGTGTTTTTTTTGTTGTTCACGAGCCGCCCTTTCCGACGTCCAGATGTTAACTCGACGAGGTCGTTACATATAGCGGCTAAGAAAGAAGGGAGGAAGAGGAGGAAAACGGCTGGCGAGAAAACGAGCGAGGAGTTAGATCGGTGACATTAGTCGACGTTTATCGGGCGCGCGAAATACGAGCCCGAGGGATGAAGAGAGACGAAGAGGGGAGGGATGCACCATCGCGAAATTGCGGCTGCGCGCGCGACTTATTGTTTCTTGTAACACGCGCACGCGCGCAGTGCTGCTTTAAGAGCCTGAGCTGACTCGTGCTCGCGGCGATATTAGGAGGAGGTTGGTTCTATCTCTGTCTTACTCACTCACTTCTACTTGCTCGCTTGGTTCCTCGCTTAATTACGTCGCTAGGAAGGAGAAATGATGGAATTTAGGACGAATTAGAGGTTGTGATGAAAAAAAGTTAGCTTTCGTTGCGAGAGGGGGATTTCCGACCCTGTACGGTTAATCCTTTTACGCGATGGATGATAATTAGGTGGGTGTAATGCGAATATAATAATGGAGCGGTAGAAATCAGAAATTTTAATGTGTAATGTTGCCTTAATTGCTTTACGTGATTGATTATAATGCTACTTTGCGATTTAGATTGTGATACAATGTATTTGGTTTATGTGGATTACGTTATTTTCTGTTTCTCTCGTGTTTTACACTATTCAGTCGGATCATATTTTTATAATGACGAAGTGGAGTAACGTCAGAATTGACTTTAATTGTGATATACAACTGTGCGAGGTGAATCAATACTATGAGTTGCGATAAAAAAGACTTACTGCTATAATTTGTATAAAATTATAGCAAATAAGGAAGTTTCATTTTTTTTTTATTCCATTTCCTTTGTTTATTCATTTGATTGTTTTTGAGTAAAAATATTCAGAGTTGTAAATTGTACGTCTTTGAGCAGTAAAAATAAAAAGAATAATAGACAAAGGTAAGTTTTTATAATTAGTGTGAGATTGTTAAGGTTTAAAACGATATATTGAAACAGTCGTGAGCTATCATTTCTTAAAATACATCGAAGAACAACGTAAATTTCATTAAAGAGACAATACAAAATCTCATCTGCCTTCAAAATGAAAGGAAAATCAAAGTATCTTGTTACCATAAATAAGTCTAAGGACAAGAAAAAGTAACGAAAACAAGCTCTAGAGGAGCTCAAATTTTCGCCAAGTGCCCGGGCCTGTCGTGGCATTATTATTTAAAATTGAAGGAAAACCTGATTTCCCCCGACAATTTGTGAGACAAGGCGAGTACGAGACGCCCCAACATCTACTCGTAATGACAAGCTTATGAAAGTCAGAAGATGCTATATTCTACGAAAAAAATGGAGATGTCTGCTTATTTTCGTTTTTTCTTACTTTACTGCTTCTACCTCGCTTTTCTCGAATTTTGTTGACTTATTAACTATGATTTTGAGAGCAAGAGAATATTTATTAAATATCAAGGAATACAACTATTTATTGTATTTTATCGTCCTAATCATTCTATATAAATACATTTTGTTATAGACTTTGAAAACAAACATAAAAATATTTGTTAACAAAAATATACAATATTTTTCTTTTCTAGTAAAGTTTCATATAGCCAAACATATAGTGTGGAAAATGTAAAAGCTTTCCAAATAATTTTATTTTAATAGTATTAGCTAAAAAAAGAAAAAAAATGTAATAGAAAATTTTCTATTGAAACGGAATTACGCTATTTAAATGTATACTATACTCACTACGAAATTGTATTGAATTGAAATTTCTTGGTTTACATTTTATTTTTTTCATACTCCCTTATTCGACGTTACTCCCATTTTCAAACATCGACCGAGCGCCAATTCAGTCCCTCGCTAACACGATTTATTCTGTCGAATTAGATTCAAAATAATTGATCCCCTGAGGGGAGGATACGACTATATACACCAAGTTATTACTCCGGGTGGCAGTATACCCTCTCACGAAGCTCGAGCCGAGTGCGAGAATAGCTAGAATAAAAAGTTTCGAAACACCTGTGCACTCGACAACGAGAATTTCACCAAAGGATTCACGACATTGCCGTCTTCTGGATGTAATTATTTTATTTTTCTTTTTTTAATCAATCTCTTGAACGAATGTTATACATATTTAACTAAAAATTTATATAAGAACTTCACGAACAAATAAATAGTTGTAGAAAATTTAATTTATTTTATTTTATTTTATTCACAAGTATTTATATCACCAAGATTAATATTACAGCATTAAGGTTCGCGAAGCAAGATTATCGCAGTCTCGTCAAAATCACTTTCGGTATTGTAAACA
>JAYJLV010090076.1:0-13214 GCA_036873485.1 Torymus texanus | reverse complement strand
TTGAAAATAATTGATACTTGTAAGCGATATGAAAGAAAGAAAATCAAGCGCGTTATTCTTATTGATTGTATAAAAATGTTTTTCATTGTCTAATTTATATTCAATTCAACGTGCTTCACATCTATTTATTTACTAATTTTTCTCTTAGCTTATGAAAATGATCGAGTTTAATTGTTCCTATATTATTTTAATTATTCAGTTTCAAATATACTCAAACTCATATGAATTCAATTATGAAAATTGATATTATAGATTTTCACGCTTATTCTGTGTACACGGTAAGCCGGAAGGGAAAAAAAGTTTTCACTACAATTATTAGAAAATCTATGTCCGAAAATCGAATCTGCTCCTGTTTGAATTGATGTTTAAAAAAACGATTTTTTGAATCTAAAAATGCTTATATTCCATTGAAAGTATTATTTGTAATCGCTAAATAATTTAGGTCGACAAAACTATAATAGAAGCGGTACGCGTATACCCAATACTATTCAATCAATTAATATGTTTTATATTAATAATTTTAGACTTACAGTTTTTGCTTATACATTACTTACACTATTTGCTTTGTAGTATTAACATCATAAGAGAGTCAATGAATAATAAATATTTATTCTAATTACAAATACATAATACTCTCATTGGAAAATAAGCATATTTAAATTTGAAAAATTGTTTTTTTTAATCATAAATTCAAACAGGAGCAAATTTGATTTTTGGACATCGATTTTCTGGTAATTAAAATGAAAACGAACATACCTATTAATGCATTTTTCGTTGGCAACTCGGTCAAACTTTTTTTCCCTTCCGACCTATCGTGTGTATAGACCAATCAAATAATATAAATAATAAGCAACTGAAATAGTCTTATATTGTAATGACAAATTTCAACAATCACTTTTTAAAGAAAGAATCGTTTTTTTTAAAGAGGATACGATGGTAACTGATATTGTGATATATATCGTTGGAATTTAATACAAATTTAATGTAGAAATCAGCCTGATTCCGATATTTCCCTAACAGTTAATATACAGATGAATTAAAATAACAAAATAAAGCTTCTCCAGTCTTCTACACCTCGATAAGTAAATTCGATATAACCAATATAACATACAAAAAATCAACCAGTGTGCAAGTCGAATATACATATTTTGTTAACCAATTCATATGACTGGTTCACAAAAGCTGCTTCACGCATGCTTGCAACTGGTAAACAATAAAACAAATCTATATACGCGTTGCGAAACGAATTCAAGCACCGCGCGTGAGTTGTAAATCAGCAACTATTTATATTTGCGAAACTCGCAGCTTAGTTATACGTACTCTTCTTATGCACAGCAACAGTACATACATACATATACTAACATGACTGACGGGCCGTCGCAACGATTTTCAAACACATCTTGGCACGCGGCGACGTCGATTGTTTAGCACTTTAACAATTATGAGCAACGCCAAAGGAATTGTATATAAAATATCTTATCTAGCGGATGATACGATGAGACACGTAGATAGAAACATGTGTATATATATAATGTTAGTCATATACTATCGTGAGTTATTGGTGTTATAGGCAAAAATAAGTAAATATTGTACGTGGGGTAATTATACACGTCGTTTGTTTCATTTGAACTGTAATAATATAGCGGGAAAGTGTCATCCCTCTAAATGGATTTTAATGACACGCGGCGTTGTTTTAGGCATCAAACGGGGGTGTATCAAAGGTCACGTGTGTATATGTATGATGTGTAGGGTCGATTTTTACGACCATCGTTACGTTATCTATATCTTTTTCTATATGCGACTTTTAAACCATAGATAGGCTTAATGGAGTCATAAGAATGGGTAAACATGTTTATGCGAAGGCGAATCGTCGCGATCAATCACAAGAAAAGTGAAATTATAGTTGAATTTGCGCGTATTTTTCGGTGTAGATTTCTATGTAAAATGGTTTTTGAAAAAATCTAAACTTTTATTTATCAATCCCGAACCGAACGATATCATCATGGTTATAATATAAGAATAACTACATGGGATTGGAATTTCAATTTTTTTGAACGAGTCAAAAAATGTTAGTCAAGTAATATAAAAACTATAGCTATACTTCGATGTTATTATCAGTAAATCAATAAACGTTAAGGTTTGACGTCTCGTGTATCAGATTCGTGACCTTCAATCCCATCTCCAAGTAACAATTTATAATAATTATATACAAAGCCATATTCACCGACAATTAATTAAGAAAAAAGAATTGAACAATATCAAAATACCGATGGCATTCTATTACATCCTCATTCCTCCGTATACCGTCAATTCTCAAGCTTATAACAACTGGTTGACAACAACTCTCATATAACAAACATCCTCTCAGGACAACTATACATAAACGTCCTATTCCACAATGGAAGCTGTTTTGAAGTCTCGGTACTATACGATTGAAAGGCTTATATATACCACTTCCCTCTACGGTAAAAAATAAGAAATAAAATTATACGTTGTATGATAACGCAAGCGTGCATTGACGTCATAGGAACAAACGCATTGTCTATCTCTGCGAGAGCGCACCGATTTGTCTGTCAGTTACGAGAAGTGCAGTGATGTGATGTAGCCTCAGGGAGAAAAAGAGGAATCCGAATATAATCAAGCAAAACTTCTTCTCTGTTATATATACGCCGAGATATAGGAAAGATCGAAATTTCGATGCGTATATATCACAAGAAGAATAGAGGATTGAGAATGAAAATAAAAGGAGAGCAAAAACTGTGTATATATTAACTATGCTTGTGATCTTTGTTGTATATGGATAACGATATGCTAAGAGGTTCTCGCATGGGCGCCGTCTTTTTTTTTCTTTCACTTTTGAAGAAGGCGGAGCGACGTTGATTGACAGGCCGAAAATTAGCGAAGTGTATAATAGAATGTGTGGGACCGAAATGCGTAAAATAATTAGATTCAACATGGAGTATATATATATGGACGGTTCCGCGTACGTTAAGAAATTAGCATTAAATGTGTATGTATATCGCTTGTTTGTTATGTGCATAATGTTATGATGGAGTGTTACATTCAACGATTATTTGTTTGATTAAAATAATACTATGTGTGTATGTGTGTGTATATACATACGATCAAACGGTGTTGCTTTAAATCTCTTTGAATATCGAATGATGTTTACTCTATTAACGTCCATCGAACGTCAAACGTTCGAATAACTTTATTCTCATATATTATACACATACATACACATACACATACACATACACTTACACACTTAGTTGAATTGGGCAGTTTGAAGAGCTAGGGTTTCTGCTTTCAGAGTTATATCATTGACTAAAGAAATAAACACCTCTCTGAGTAGACAGAACTATAGCTCCTGCTCAAATTGCCGAATTCTAATAAACTCAAAACTCCTCAAACTGCCGAAAATCTTTTCAAAGTGCAATCGCTTCCTAAAAGTGCCCAATTAATATACTTATATATAGAAAATTCTCTTCAAACTAACCAATCTTACAGTATATGTACACGCACACATACGTATATTTTTCTATAATTAATTCGTCCAAATAATCCAAGAGATCATTGGTATTTAAACCAACGGTCTGGAAAAACTTCCTCCTCCGGTTATATACACACACACACACATACACCTACCAACTTCATAATTTTTCCATCCGTAATTTAAAACGCTTCCTCTCCCCACTTATACCAGCAAGAAAAGAAAAGGACAGCAACAACAATCTACAAGGAAAGTAACCGAGAAATAATCGAAATCCTGGTACACCACCACTATAAATGCGTGTACACTGATCCTTGATATACCACTGCAAAAAATCGACATTTATCTCTTTCCCTCAAGCATTATACCTATATATGTTAGTGCTTGTGGATTGAGAATATTGTATATAGGGAGGCGGAGAAGAGAGAGAGAGAGAGAACATGACGAGGGTAATCGAAACCGATTTTGTACAGGTGATGTATGATCACGCGGTGTGTACCGTAAACAGAGGAACCTGTTCCTGACTGTATATAATATATAGGAAGAACTGCGAGGCTGCTGCTGCTGCTGTTGCTTTTTAATATTTATGATGGGCCTATGGTGGGAGAAGAGAGAGAGAGAGAGAGAGAGATATTGTCCAGGTTTAACTTTTCGGCTCGTTATTTCCGTAACGGATTTTTTTCAATACGGAGAGGATAATATAAACTTCGTTCGCTCTCTCTCTTTCTTAAGGAATTAAATTAAACGTCCAAAGACGGATACATGCCGCGGAACAATGGTTATATACATATTATACGGAAAGACCGACCGTAGACTTTCTGGCTGCGGTTAATTGCTTATAGATATATGGTATAGAGACGCGAGAGAGAGAGAACCGAGGATATATATATAATATAGCCTCGGGCTGTAAAAGACCGATCAAACGGTGTCGTATATACCTATACATCATATATATAGTCGTTGTCGTTCGTCGTTAAAAAAGACATGATAGGATTATAGTAAATGTATTATTTTTTTTTGCTTTTTTTATATTACGTCAGTGTGTACGTGTATATACAAGTGTCGTTAACCCCCGACACATAAGTTAAAACCCTCCGGCAAGGTAAGATTGGTATAGGATTGTCGGAAAAGTTTCGAACGTAGTCATGCGGGAGTTTTTGCGGACGCAGGTGCGAGTACTTAACAGTGATTCGAATAATGACGTGTAATGACGTAATGGGGATTGGATGGAAAGTTGCGGGCGATTGCAGTTAGGAAGCTGATCTTTTGTTTTTGGTGCAGGTCGATTGAAACTGCGACAAGATTCTTTATACATTAAGTGATTGTTCAAATCGGTGTAATTATATATATGGCTCTTTATTCGGTTATCTTGAAGTAGGAATGGTATAACGGCGATTTTTAAGCGAAAAATTCGAGTAATGTAATCTGATAATGAAGGATGCACGCAGCATACGACAATTCCCAAAATTATTTTTCTCTTACGTCTCGAAAAGAATAAAAATAATAATTTTTAAGACATACTAAACAGATAAATTTTGTCTTGTTCTTTAGGCCTTTCCGAATATGTATATAGAAGACAAATAGGAACATGAGCAATTTGATGGTATCATTTTTTTTGCTGACAATAATTTCATTTTTTTTAAATGATTAAAAATAGCTCTACTTTGGTTCTGAATCATTTTACCAAATACAGTTCAATATGAAGTTTGGAAAAAAAGAAAATAAAACTAAAGGGTGAGAGAGAAGTTTACAGAAATTTTTCAGAATTAGAAAATATTCATTCCTTCAAAAGTTACGTGAGTTTGAAGTTGTGCTTATAGAATTCACAAAATACTGTAAACATGTATATTCGGATTCAATTTTGAACTCTTTTTACCACCATTTTCATAAATTTAACCTTAAATAAGAGGAAAATACTTTTGGGAATAGCTTATATAGGTTTTCAATTAGCATCACGAGGTCGAAATCGATTCCTGGATCTCGCGCTCAACATTCAGATCGCAACGCGCGAGTGTCGTTATATATGCAAAGCGAAAACTTAAAAATAGCATTGAATTCTTATTCGTGCATCGGCCGATTAAACTTTTTAAATAAAATATACGCTCTTCTTCGAACTCTTTATATCTATAAAACTTTTTTCTTCAAAATCCCATCTAAAAAAAACAAAATATACCTACATTCACTTCTACACTCCAAATTATTCAACTCCAGTAGTTCAGCTCCGAAAGTCCTCCACATTTACGCTGTAACCTCACGCGCACTTATATCCACTCTTTATATATATATATACCCCAAAAATTATTTCAAAAATCCATTTACTCCCTCAACCTTATTTTTTTCTCTTATATATCCTCGTATATCGCTCAGTCACGTGGATCTTCACTTTCGACTTTATATACATACACTTTATATACACCTTAACTTCACAACCGAGAAATCCCGTGCTCAGCAACGGACTTCACTCGTTCCTATATACATGCGCGACGAATGAAGAATAATAAAAATGTGTGTGCGTGCTGCTACAATGCGCTGACGCGACGACGACGACGACGACGACAACGGCGTCGACAGCGGCGGCGGCACGTAAATTAGGCTAATATCGATTACGAACACACACATACAGACAGACACACGCGAGAAAGCGCGACACGCAGGTGCGGAAGAAAAGAAAGAAAAAAAGAGTTGGGACACCACAGGTGTGATGTAACGTGTGTGTGCGTGTGTGTTTATATGCGTGGGTGTGCAGTGTATATATGGGTATAAAGGTTGGGCGATTGGCACATATCGTGCTCAGGTTTTTTTTCTCTCTCTCTCTCTGTCTGTCTCTCTGTCTCTCTGGGTTGAGAGGAGAAATTTGAGGATCGTCAATGAGGGAAATTCTCGTGTATATATAGCAGAGGGAGAGACGCGCATGCACGTGTGCTGATGGAATTTCAAGCGGTTTGTAGCCTTTGATATATATATATATATATATATATATATATATATATAGTGTTATATCCGTTTTTTGTTTCGATTTAATTATCGCTTTTTTTGTTTATTTATACGTAGATAAACGGATTAACCGAAAACTATCCTATAAGTACCTCTCACACGAGTTTCACATCTATAATATTCCACTATATACGTTTCAACGACACCCTGATTAATTTTAAAAGCCTAAGCACCGTAGGAATTTCAAAGAGACACATTTTCATTTTTATCACCATCGTTGTATATACTACTGTGTGGTCTAGTCAGTTACGACCTGTGTATATATATATGTATATACATCTGACGGGTAATCATACTATGCGGTTGACACATATGGTCTAGTCAGTCCTATAAGTATGCGGCACGCGAAACGCGCCAAGACACATATGCAGCCGCTCGTGACTATACTCTTCGGAAGACTTATATGCTTCGTATAAAGAACGCGTATCGCCTCTGTTGTGTATATACAAGTATATATACAGCGTATATTAGAATCAAATATGTAATTATGAATTTAACGTGCATATATATACAATTTTTTATATAATATATGATATATACATTTACGTATGTCGATTATGGTTTTTATCGATGAAATAAATAACGAATTCATTGTAATTTATCAGAAACTATATAATATATATATACGCGTGTGATTACCGAAAAAGCATTATTTGTGCATCGCCCGTATATATATATATATATATATATATATACGAAACGAAGAAGAAGAAGAAGAAGAAGAAGAAGAAGACGAGAGATAAAAAAAAAGAAAAAGAAGCCAAGCTGAGCTCTTTTGCAACTCACCTGTATAGCCGCAATTGGCTACGTCGCGCGGTGCATCGAGAACGAGACACAGACACACATACTGTGCGGTGCGAGATAAATAGATATAGACCTAGGCGCCGTCGTTGCTTCGCGCGTTTAGAAAGTTTCAAAACCGAATAAACGCATGCTTATATATACATATATATACACACAGAGAACACGCGCGATTGGCGTGCATAGCAGCGGGTGCAATGTACTGGTTTACTGCGTGTAGTATAACAGGGGGAAGGGAAGACAAAGAGAGTGAGAGAGAGAGAGAGGAAAAATTGGAGCCGATGACTTAATCGCGAGAGTGTGTTTTTTTTTTACTGATGCTGCTGCGCCGAGTTGATATATTGATGGATCGCTATAGAAATGAGTCAGCGAGTGTGCGTTCAAATGTATTGTATGATGTGCGGTTATATATTATAGAGAGTTTTGGGTTCAATTATATGTATATAAATGCGCGTTTGCGAGGGTATAGATAGAGATGGAGAGTTTTGCGAGTGTTATATAGTTTGAATATGAAAAAAAAACAATAACGTCCTGCGGCGTTTTTTTTCCTCTTACTGTTTGGGCGCTTGCTTGTCATTGTTTTCGCGTGGTCATCAAGGCCATAAAACACTGAGAAAGAAAGAACTGCATGTGGGTTTAGGCGCATATATATCCACGGATTCCCGGAATAACCGAATAAGTCCACTTTTTTTGGAAATCGAGATAACCCCGGATTTTGTATCTTCAAATAGACCTTTTTCGTTTATCACTTTCAGTAGTAGCAAAAATATTGCCGTAAAGATACAATTCATCAAAACGTAATAAGATAAGTCCATTTTTTTAAATTTTCTGCCCGGAATAACCGGATAAGTCCATACTTTTTTGCGTTCTTACTCGTTTTTAACGCATTAGAAAATGTGTAATCTGGTCAAACCACCGTGGAAATAAGTGTTTTGAATGTGTCAATTGACTACTCAAGTATCGCGACTCATTTCGTTTTTCCCGATCTTGCATATAAGTTTGAACATTAAAACCCGTTTTCTCGGATACTCGAAAAGTGGACTTATCCGGTTATTCCGGGAAGTCATAGATATATACATACGCTGGTCATCATCGTTATGTATTATATATATTATACGGTATACTTGCGAGCTTCAAAAGCTCGAGATTGAGAGAGAGAGAGCGCGTGATGGTTTTCTCTTCGCATTATATATACACCCCGGCTGAGTTAATTTATAGGATATGTGTTTTTAAGGAAAATGCATTATTATAATTAGAGCAAGTAGGGATAACAGTACGTGGACACTAGATACTACGTGTAACAATAGAATAGCGAAATTATTCTGAGATGAATTTTTTAGAATTAAACTGACGCCGAGCACAGTGCAGCAATTATATATACCTGTAATAACTATTTCAATTTTGTTCATTCCTATATGTATATTGATCGAGTTTGTATAACATATGATGATGTACTTGTTCATCTGTCTTGGGTTAAACCGTATTTCGAAAACACTATACAAAATACATAACCAGGCAATTATGGTTTTATCGAATTTTAATATAATAAACAAATTGTAGACGACGCGAGAGTTTAACTTTGCGGTGATAGTGGTTTGCACCACGCTGCACCAAGATATAACCGCTGAAAATTAGCGTAAGCGTAGAGTCAAATATTGATTGAACGAAAATCATGTAAGTGGTTTCTAATTCTCATTAAAATAAGTGTACAATTATAACTTACTACCTATATATGTTTACCAGATATATCACTCGATGTTGGCGACGAAAAGTTTTTACGCATAGTTAGTTCAATGAATTTACATACGACAAATAGAATAATTATAATATTACGCGAGTGAATTATGTATTTTGAGTTTGTTTTCGTTCCATTGTTTGTCCAAAATTTAGCTGTCAAATTAGAATGTTGACTATACAAATGTACACGTACATATAGTTGGACAAACATAAGTTTATTTCGTCTCCGCCGCATTTTGTACTCCTCGCGTGCGATTCGACGAAACGGATTCAAAATAAACAAAGGGAAGAATTTTTTTTTGTTTTTTGTTCCTCCGACTTCTATATCTCCACTAACTTTTGCAAACGTGGTACCTCAACAACGCCTTCTTTTTTTTTTATTAACACAGTCGTACAATCGATCTCACGATTCATGACAGCTGTCAGACGCAAAAAAATCTACCGGGCGCGGGCGAAAAATCCAAAGTGACATCGTACGTTTCCCTATACCAAAACCTGTAGACGAACACCGCACACGGTTGAGGTCACGTGTCTCGCACGTGCGTAGCTGTAGGTTAGTCCCGGTGTATATATATTATATATAGTGCGCAACCGGTCTCGAGATCTCTGTATATACATATATATATATACAATATATGTAGCTGTCGAGTGGATATTTTATTAGTTTCGATATATATACATAAGTGTATGTATACGTTTTGATAGAAATTGTAAATTCACGGGGGTACATTTATTTATTATTGCGCGTTTAGGGAAAATCCACGCGGATGATTTTTTTTTTCAGTGAGAGAACCACGAGTATTTAGTACACCTGTAGATTTTTTTCTTTTTTTTTTTAGGTCGCTGATCGCACTTTGCGAATTTCGTAACGCGACGAGTCGGTTAGGAGAGAAAAAAAGGAGGTTTTGCGAGAAGTAAAAGTCTGTGTAAGGTGTGCTTCGGATGATTTAACGTGAATGGAGAAGTCAAAGTGTTCTGATTTCTTTTTTTTTTTAGAGTTGTAAAGAAGGTTTGGTTCAACAATATAACACTAGATATAGTAAAAGAGCGTTTTTCTGGTTTATGCGTTAAATTATATGAATAAAGTAAATGTAGGAAGAGAAAATGTTCTTTATACTTCATGAGCGCACATTATGAATATTCAATATAATTGCAAGATCACATTCTTAGTGTGTGTGTGTGTGTGTTTGTGTGTGTATAGTAATTGAAGAGTATCGATTACACTCTATCCTCCACGAATCAGCGTTAAGACATTGCATATAGGCGACATTATCTATGACGGTCATAAATATCTTCTCTTGAAAGAATGATGGATGAAATCTATCGTCAAAATAAGAAAGACTGCTGTGTGGTTGTAATTGTCATTTACTGATTTGATTCGTATATATAGAATAAGCGCCAAAATCTATAATTTCAGGATTGAATTCATCAGTTTGAGTATCTGTATAAAAAAATCACTCGTTTCAGATTTTATATTTCTAAATTCGATCCAATTGTTATTCTCTACCAGTAAAATGGAATTAGAAAAAATATGAAAAAAGAATTATAATATATATACTAACGCTGAAATAAATTTTCGGAATTTCACAGCGTATGTATAAAATAATTACAGCAAGTTTCGTTGTTCGCTAATCTTTATGGAACTTTAAAAAAAAAAAAAAAAAAATAAACCTACAAGAACCTCCCTTTGCACATCACGTGGCTCCACGAGCACAGCACATAGCTATACAGCGTATAGTTACAACCTCGTGCACACTCGTGGTACGATCATGGGAAAACCGAGATGCTCGAGAGTTGCGCTTCGATTGTAAGTAGCGCACTTTTTGTGCTGCGCGCCACGACTTTTTTTCTCCCCGCTGCATTCAAGAAAGCTGTACGTATATATATATACACACTGCGACGGAAGGAGAAAAAGAAGTATACAGCCGCGCGCAGTGGAATAAATCCGAGTTTCATCATCATCCGCGTCGTGAGGATTTAATTAGACTCGCAAATTACGGCCGCTGCAGGGAGATATACATATATATTATAAGTACACGCGCGTGATGAGGATCGATCGTGCATTAAAGTTGCGAGAGATACGCATGTAAGAGAGAGAGAGAGAGAGAGAGATAAAAGAAGCACATACCTATATATACCGGCGCCGCAGGACGACGATTCTCGTATTCATCCGCATACCTTTGTTAAACCTATATATATTTTTCCTATTTTTTTTTAATCTTTACATAGTAATAAACGGTCAGCGATAATTTTTCTTATATATACGCTAAAATATATAATGGTTTAATGCACTACGAAACATCGTTACAATAGCTGTCGACCTCGAACTATTCAATCCTCCAAGAGATCGTCGAGACTAATTTACGATATCTTATAGTGATCCTATGTCATGTCTCTGGATCAAGAGTGTTACGGTAGATTACGATGAGATTAAGGAAGATTATCAGTAGAGCTCAGCGAGCTGTCGAGATTTGTAAGAGAGATCCGCCTTCCCTAAAGAGTCGCTTATCCTCTCGATGAAGTCGCGTCTGAAGGATTTTACACTGTTATATATAGATATAACGTAGAAATGTACCGCAGGTAAGAGGCAAGTCGTGTATATATATAACTCGATTCTCCGCGCGGACTTATGGGAAATCTGCTATAGTAATCTTTAGTATATTGTTAGCGTTACGCGCGTTAAAATTATTCATTGTGAAATTTTATTTACATACCATATATTCTATATATTTATCCTCCAAATTTAAATTAACGTGATAACTATACGTAAAAATAACTTCGATAAAGTAAATAATTATCGCTAATTAATTACAACTTTACAACAAATCAATCGTCCCTACCAATCCACAAAACTACTTATACAAGTACTTGTTATACCTCCCATTAATTTTCCACTTCACATATATATACGTGTTCACCTCTCTCTATAATCCGATCAATTTTCTCTGCACGACGACGAAGGCGACAGCATCGTATACGCACCTGCCCGCACATAGAATCCGCACACTCGCAACTTTTCCCTCTGCCGATCTAAGAATAGCCTCGCATCGTGTGCGTGTAATGCGTTGATCGTCGCGCGTGCGCGCGCCTACTTCTCTCCCTATCTACTTATATACCGATATATACGAAAAGGAGAAAAAGGCGCGCGAGTACGGCTGCATGTGAGCACAAAACCGGCCGGTCTATCTTTACGAGTATGTGTATATATATATATACGTGTGCATGCGCGCATCGCAGTGCTCACTGTTGTCGGGCGCGACTTTTCCTTTTTCGTGTATACTTATACTTACATGCGTGAGAGTGACTTTTTTTTTGCAGTATAAGCGAGCGAGCGATGTGCACGTATGGTTGTCGGAAGAGCGAACTGTACGGCAACTGAGTTTGTGTATGTGAGACTATATATAGATTGGGTATGGATTTATATATAGCTAAGGATGGGAAAGGTTGTTGGTACCGATTGTTTAGTAGGGGTTCTTTTTTTTCGTTGTGGAGTGTGACTTGTTGGATTGTGGAGATTTTATTGGGATTCGTTATCAATTTTTTGAATTGTGAATTATATTTGCGTGTGGTTCTTTGTTTTCTCTCGAGAGTTCACTGGTAGAGATGTAGAATAATATTATGGTTAGCGTGCGTTAAGCATATGAGATTATTTTAAATAACAATAACATTCGTAACAATAACACTAATGTACCCAAAAGTATTACTATAGTAGTTGAAATACGTATATAAATATAATTAAACGTACTTTTAATTGTTTTACATACAAAATGAGGTAAAACCAAAAAAATAGCCGATTTATGGTTAACATTCCTACCGCGATTGTAGATTATTTTATTTATTTGTTAATTTCTTTTCGTGATTTATTACTATAGGATTATACAAATCGGCACATATACAGATATATACGTCCTTCTTACGTGAACAGATCAAGATAATTTTTAGCCGCGTGCATCATCGTTTATGTTTTTTCCTATATAAGCTATCCACTTACGATACGATAGTAAATATTTTACGATACGAACGTTCCAATAATCACTGGCTAATCTCGTACAACACGTAAAAAAAAAAATCCATGTCGCACGCACGTACACGCGCATCATCTGTATATACACTATATCCTAAACACGTAATTTTTGCAAAAAAAAAAAAAAAAAAAAAAAACAAAAAGACGAAAACGGACAAATGAAAC
>JAYJLV010090065.1:0-13217 GCA_036873485.1 Torymus texanus | reverse complement strand
TTCGATAACTACAACAAATCTAGCCATATTCAGAGAATCTCCATAAGAACCCATGTTAATTTTAAACTACAATATCTTGAAAACTAGCTCGCAAATCATATTCAAATTTCGCAGAGACGTTTATAATGATATTATTAACCTAGTGACGAAATTTTATCGATCTGACGTTATTTTTACATATAGCCCATACAACCTTAAAGGACACCTGGTGTCTAGTTGACCTCAGATTAATTTCATGCTAAGTCGATCTTTCCACTTCTTCAAGAAAGTTTTTTTAATCGTTATATCATCAGTAAGGCTTTGCAAGTTTTTTAATTTAACAGCTATTGAAATGCAATGGGATCAGGGAGACCCCATCTGTCCTTCATGTTATTTTTTTTGGAGGTGTGTTCTTTAAGATCTCCATAGATTGACATAGAAACCTATGTAATTCTTTTTATCTGTTCCGTTTTTCATGTGGAAGCCCTACATCACACATTTCGAATAAAAAATACATCAAACGTATCATCACTATATGAAAAATGACATTGAATTCACACAACCATGTATTGACAAAAAAATAAATTTCACTACAAATTATTTCATTCCCATACACGTGTAAAAATCGAATTCCACGCTCTTAAACTTTTAGAACCCCATAAATCTAATCGTCTTTTTCACCCATAATCTCAATTGATCTGATTAGAAATCACTGCTCCGCATACATTTAAGAATCGTCTGAAACTCTTCTCCCATGCCGTATTGCTCGCACCAACAAACAGCCATTTATCGAACTCAACCGTGCGTTTCGCAAATTATTATGAATCGCCCGCTTCGAGGCTTTCCGCGACGCGATCATCAATATCTACGCGAGAACATCTCGAAAAATCGAGAACTCCTTCGAATAAAATTTCATTTCTAAGAATAACGACAAACGCGCGAGGTTAACGATTGTTCTACTACACGGATATAATAGAGGTTTGTTATTATGCGACGCTATACAGAGGATTTCACAATTGATAAAAATTTATGTACACTTGGTCTCCGCGTAGATATATATATATATCTACAAGTGAAATCGTAGTAGTACTACTACTACGCTTTTACTTACTCCCGCGCGGAGAGCAAGTCACTTTGACGATCATTTTCCCGTAAGTTAATCGGAAGAAAGAGTGAGAGAGAGGAAAAAGAGTGTATATATAACGTTGACGTTAGAAATTTCTCCCTGCGCGCAAAGGATTTTAAATTTATCAATCCGCGGAATTTCGTATATAATTATAATTTATCTAGTATACCGTGAAAAAGTTAATTATTTCTAGATTGACGATCTCATTTGCTCTCGCTTCTTCTCTTTCTTTTTGCTATTGTCGTCGTCGTCGTCGTCGTCGTCGTTCCTGTATATACCAGCTATGTATATATGCTCGAGAAAGTTTTCCAAACTCATTATTTATATATTTTTATGCTAACAACGTACGGGCATATTAGCATTTTACAAGTTTTGGTTTCGCGGATGCGCGAGCTGTGTTACGTAATGACTGGGAATGATTAGATTTCAGTATAATTCTGTATTTATTGAACTGGAATAGTATATATATGTATATGCAGAAATTACGTAGTGTTATTTCCATTGCAAGTAAAAATCGAAGCATGAATTATTAATTTGTAATAAAATTGTTTATGATGGTATCGATTCGCCATTATACAATTAACATAAATTCTTTGATTGTTATTACAAAAGAAATAATAATGAATCATTTGTCGATATTGTATCTCGAGCTTATATACCGATTTACGTTATGACCATATACAGACAGATTTTGTAAAGTACAACGATAGATTAAAGTAAAAAAAAAAGAAAAAGAATGTTTTTTTTTCGCACCGCTTTCTACATAAATTATGCATACTTTTATTTAATAAATTTTCCACTGCAGCAACTTTTCTTTAATACTAATCGCTCAAAATAAAACCCGAACGATTTCATAAGTGAAAGCACTATACGCGTACATATTATATATATATACAAAAATTGAAAAGTTACCATATTTAATTCGAAGAAATTATATACCCGGTCCGAGAGAAAGAGAGAGAGAGAGAGAGAGGTAAAGATTGTAAAATAATGATTAATCAGTTGTGACAGCGTGCAATCATCCTTTTCCTTATTGATTTTAATGACCGTCGTATCTTAACCTTTTTGTTATCCGTCCTTTATTACAAATCATCATCATTCCACGGTGATATGTGCCTAATGAGATGAGTATATAACGTAACAAATAAAGTATATAATATATCCCTATATACGCGTGTTAATTTAATTGAAATTACGATACTACACTTGACATGCGAATCGATAACTATGCAATCGGTATGATTAGACAGTCACATTCTTTGTATACTCGATCGAAACGTCGCTGAAAAAAACGCGTATATATAGTTTTTTCTTCCTGCAATTGACAATTGACACAGTATTAATTAACACTCTTATATATCGCAATAGACGTCATTCTATAGTAATCCGTGCACACGCACGTACTTTTTTCCATTCTCGTTATATACGATTATATATATATATATGCGCCCAAGAGAGCAATGCCTGGAAATTGCTCTATTAAGATAAATGCTCGAGTGCCCGCACGTTATATATATATACACATAACATACAACACATCGCATCTTCTCTCGAAAATGAAAAGTGAGAGTTAGCGTATATATACACAATGTCTATCGACGTGATTTCATGAACTTGCTTATACACACTTTCGATTATTATACCAATGGAGAATGAAAATTGTTCTGCCCGCTACATTTTTCATTTATGATGTTAGTGCGCGATGTATATATATATATATATATATACATTAAAATACGCGCCGCGAGCGCGCTACACTTTCTACTTTCCTCGTTCGCGTAGAGATTTGGACGCTGCGCCGCCTCCGATGCAAATGATAATCTATATATAGATATATATTATACAAGTATATTTTCCGCTGTAAAATAGAGGATTTATAAGTATGATGAAAGGTGGAATCGATAAATTAATGGACAAGTATGAAAAACGTGAAAGCGGCGGAGAGTGAGAGATCGAGATGATGGTCATATAAAAAAATCGCGTTGTAGCTATTGTCGTTAAACGATAGTTTCTATGTATTATAATTGTTTAATGGATCCTCGCGGTTCATTCCTCTCTAAACATAATTGATAAAAAGTTATATTGCTATGCGCGCGATTATGAAATTTTTAGAGGTTTCAACATAGTCTTATTGCACCTATAATTTAAGAGTAAACAACGGTGTAATGATACATAAAATGGTAAACTGGATCGTTTCCTGAAACATGGCAATAAAAAAAAAGGTTTTCTTTTAATAATTCTTATAAATAATGTCCGGACTGTAATGGAACCTTTATTTACTACATTAAAATATTATATAATTTTTTCAATAAACACTGTACATTATTCTTATTCAACCTAAATACTACTTTAAAAAATTTTTGTTTTTTATCAAACATATAAACCTACTACACTAATTTCGCGCATATTATTATCCACGCTCTCCTTTTCAAAATCCGCCCAAAAAAAAGAATAACCAGGTCAAAAAACTTGTACAATTTAATCGCACCTCTCCTGTATCTTTACATATACAAAAAAACTTGGCACGCCCGCGCATCTTCGCACGATAACAATCGCAAAAGTGGGCATATAGTAAAGCCGACACGCACGCAGAAGCGCGAGATCGAAGACAGAATCCGAACCGGAAATGTCTACATATACGTATGATGAATTATGCACGAAGCTTGTTAGATTTTTTCGGTACCAGTAAGCATACGGGCGTTAATAATGAGGACGAATTTCGGCCGCTATTTTGATTTTTAATTGATTGTAATGCACGTATAACGAGCGTATCTATAGAATATATATATAGTTATTATATGTACATGTAGGTCAGAAATTTTGGTAAAAAAAAAGTTTTTTTTTCGTTTTTAGATTGTATACCGCGCGTATTATTAATCATATACAATATAACGGGTAACTATAGATTCAAATAAGAAAAAACAAATGCGCTCCTTTTTACCTATAAATCCTCCTCGTATAAAGCACAAGTGCAATAAACTCCTCACATTAACCCTTATTAGTATATACAGCAACGATTTCTCACACATAGAATAGCATGCGTGTGGCGTGCATTCACGCGGGGAAAATGGAGAGATAGCGTCGTCGAGATATCGAGGCCACGCGTATAGCCGTACAACGACTACGACGACGACGACGACGACGACGACAACGTTATACACTCTCCTCCTGTGATGGTTCACGCAGACGCCACGTGAAAATCTTGAGAAAAGATGACCTTTGGATATATACACACGTTGGATATGCGTCTGCGACTTTCTTCTTTTAACGCGTATGCACGTGTATATATATTTGCGTTAAGGATCGATTTAAAAATTTACAAAGGGAACGCGAATATGCGAAATTTAAAAAAAAAGGTGCTTGCACGGGAAAAATAAAACAGTAAAATCAACTGTATTAGTATTACAATTCTACAATTCTGTTATAATTCTACATTTTAAAATGGAAATTCTACTTTTTAAGAATAGAGATTCTACATTTCAAAATGGAAATTCTATACCGATATTTGTAAAAGTAAAACAAATTTGCCACTTTATAGTTCAATCAACTATCGGAAATGTAGATTTTACTGATTATTTTTGTTCCGTGTGAGTACACGGCGATAATTATAAAAATATAGACGAGGGTTATATAAAAATTGTACGCGTATATGTCCTATTGTATTCAACATATCCATACGTTCTAATATATCAATCGAATCAATCATTCAAATCCACCACGAAACATACACATACTTACACAGATTTTCTTGACTCTCAGCCCATGATGATGATGATATGGGCTTTAACGCACTCACGCGCACGCGCGCGGACTCGAGAGAGTCACAGCTGAGACGTCAAGTGGGTCAGGAGACGTGGTACTTGGGCAACCTGGCTCGCGATGCTATCTCTCTCTCTCTCTCCCTCGTATATATATATATATATATATATACATATGCTTACACACGACTGTCTTCTTTTTTCTTCTCTTGTCTTTCTCTCTCTCTCTCTCGCTCTTTTTCCGCACTATCCTTTCTTCCTTTCTATATATATACTCGTATATACATATACACAAGTGAACCGCAGGCGCTCGAGTGAAAGCTCAACGCACACGATGGTGTCGGTTATCTCGAGTGTGAGTGTGTATATAGGTATATATATATATACCTATACACATCTCTCTCTACAAGTACGCGTAAATGTGATTCTTTAGAGTATATACCTATATACACATACTCTTCGTTTCTCCGCGCACATTTTACGTAACGGCTAATGCATCCGCGTGTTCACCCGCATTGTTTTAACTATATAGAGTTATTGACTTCTTACAGTACGCGTCGTTTGGTAATATATAGTTTTCCTAAGTGTGAAAAGAAGAGAGGGAGAGAGAGAAAAAGAGAGAAGACGTGAATTTCGTTAAAGTCCTGGAAAATGACGGGTATAATTAGATGTTTCCTCATTGCCGTGTGCGTTTATTAAATTTTAAATCGCGTTAAAAAGCCACATTAACGCGGAACGAGGACGACTTTATGTGTATATATATACTGTTGAGTTTGTGCACCGTCCTCTCTTCGAGCGTAACTTTAACATAACAATATATTTTAAAGCTTTTGCGTAATGTCTAGTAATACGTATTATATATAGGTATATACGAGAAAAAAAACGTAAACGTACGTATAAGAGTGCTGGCAGGTTGGTTTGCAAAACTATATTTACGAAACTTTCTCGGATGATATAGATTGGGTTACTATACTGTACGTGAACGCGCAGATGAAAGTGTGATGAGTTGACTGAAAACTATATTATAACACTGTATTCGAGCTCATATTCAACCGAAATTTTAGTGACTTTATTACGTTATCCTCTACAAATTATATATATATATATATATATATATATATATGTAGCTCGGCGCACTCCGACTTATTTCTTTATTATATACGTAAACAAATATACATACACTCCTCGTCAACTTATCACCTGCGTACGCACAGACGCGCGTGTGATAAATACACTACCTTGTGCTTTAATAATTCTCATTAAACCGTTATAACTTCTCTCTCACATCGTTAAAGTTGCAACCGTTGTTATATATATACAACCTCGTAGTCGCATGACGTTTCCACAGCTGCTCTTAATTGTCTCCTTCTGATTTCGTCAGTACTATATACAAAGCAAAAAAAAGAACTTTATATACTCTGTATACAAGTGTTGCTGTGGTTTCTCTTACATGCAATTTTTTTTTTTTTTTTTTTTTTTTTTTCAACGCAACGAGTATATAATCATTTTTTACCGGCCTAACGAACTGTGATAATTTTATTGGAACTCTCGTGACTGGGAGCAATTAACGTATATACGTACGCGCATGACTCGTTTAATCCCGAGTGTATGTATATATTTTAGGGACGATAAAGCTAGAGATGAAGGGGTATTGTATAGAAATTTTTTTAATTAGAAATTCTTTGGAACATGGTTCTTCTACGTTCATCTTTTTCTACGATGCCAATGTACGTTATATTACCATCAGGAACGTCTTTCCTTATAACCATAATTGTTAAATTATTTTACATATAATATACAATTCGATTTCTATACTTTTCTCGCACATGATTTACTCTCCACTATACGTACATGCAATTCACATATGCACACGTATATATAGGTATGTAAATACTTTTCCAAAGCTGTAAACAAATCAACGCGGTACGAGGCTACACATATATATACTTTACGACTATACGCGAGGCTTTTCCCCGGATTTCAACCTAATATACTACTATACTGCTGTACATATGTGCAGTTAGCAAGCAGCGTTGCTCGCGCGCAAAGCGAATTTTACGGCCGGCTAGTTCATCGTTATTCGGTCTATTCCTTCTCCTCTCCTTCCTATTCTCTGTGTATACGGTCAAAGTTGTATATTATTTCCAGCTGGTATATATACGAGCGCATTGCACTACGCGTTCTAGATTTTTTTTTTCACTGGGAATATTATCATTGTCTATATATATACACGCTCGTGGCATAGTTTCGCAATGGTTAATCAATGGTTGTGTATATATATAGAAGTGGTCGAATTCGCGTTAAACTATACGCGGAGGTTATATTGAACGTATATAAATTTTTATGTATATGGATTAAACGTATGTTTATATTGGTTTATATAGGATCATCGTAGACTTTTGTAATCTTATATTCTAGAGAAACCAGATTAAATATATTTATTTATGTAAGAAAATATTTGATAATCGTTCTACACTTTTAGACATACATATACATACAGACAAAATAGCGTGGGTATAAAATTATATAGTTTCATTGTATATAGCGCGCGAAGGACATAGCAGTCGTTTCACAAAATTGTTTCGTTTTTACAACAGTCATCATAGAATAACAACAAAAACACTCGTAAATAGCACTCCTTTCTTTCCACTACAGTACATTTCCACCATCACTTTTGACATAGCCGCAACTTTTCACATCGCGTTATTATAACAGTTTATCTTTCCACCTCTCATTTTACTTACTCACTCTCTCTCTAAAATGAACCTACCCCAAAAAAAAAACCTCCGCATACCCATCAAAGAAAGTAAACAACACAAAAACAAGAACTTAAAGTCAATATACACTAAACGTCGACGCACATTAGAAAGCCTGAATGTACACTACTCAACTACTACGTTGTTCTTGTTGTATTTTCAAATCTCCGCTATGTGCGACTGTTTCTTTCAAGATGGTGTATAATTATATGAAATTCTTCTTGTGTACATGTCACAGGCGATGGCCTCCCAGGCATGATAGTCGTGCGCGTGGGTAACAACCGACCGGATCTTGGTACCAACCCCATCTGCAACAGGTTTACTGGACCGCTAGAAGAGGGACAACCGCTGTTTCTTCCCTGCAATCCACCAATGCCTGGAGCGTTTGTATCTGTACATCTAGAGGCTGCGTCACAGACGCCTTATCCTGTACAGCTGTCGTTATGCGAAGCGTTCGTTTATACTGATCAGGTGAGTTTTGATCTTATTTTGTTACGATTAATATGTAGGTGTGTATGTGTAGAAATTCACGAAAAATTGGCTCTAACTTGTTGGAAAAAGTGAAGGAAAAAAAGTAAGATGGTTACCGTTTTAAGAAGAAGCGTTTTTTAAAAGTTTTTTAAAAGACTTGAGTATTATTTAAAAATAGAAAATAAAACTAGAGAAATGGACGTTTCATATACTTTTTTAAAAAATAAAAAATGTTGATTCCTTGCAAAGTTATGAAAGTTCAAAGTTGAGCAAAAAATGCAGTGTTTAATCTCTGAAATTCACTGTTCGACTGCGTACATATTTCGTCGCATTGTCGATGCTCAACTTTGAATTTTGATAACTTTGCAAGGAATTAACATTTTTCAATTTTAAAAAAGCAAATCAAAGCTCATCTTTTCTAGTTTTTAATTATAACAAATTTATAAGCAAATTTTGTTATTATGAGATCAGTTAATATCGATATCATGTTGGTGAAAATAACGAAAAACCGCATTCAGAGTTTCAAACATGAATTGCATTTTTCTGAAAAACACTATTCCAATTTCCTGTGTTCATCATCATTTCCGTGCTTTATATTAGTAATAGAATAAGGACAATCAGTTCTCAGATATGTACTTCAACTTGTTTTTTTCGTCATTTTTTCAGACAAGTTAGGAGCAATTTTTTGTGAATTTCTACATACGAGTTAATGTGGTAAACTAAAAGAATAATAAAAGTGAATATATAAGATTGTTTGTACAAGAATAATTCTTAAAAGATGTACTTATATAGATACGGTATTTAAAGAATACTCAAAAGGAAGTTCGCGTTTAAAAGAAAAAAAACTCCGTGAACTCTACATAACAAAAGTATGACAACTTTCCCATATTTTTGCGGCCGAATTGCACGGTTAAAAAAGAAAAGCGCGCGCCGGTGCCTTGATTATTTGTGTGACCGAAAGTAACCTGGTTCATTTTTTTTTTCTTTTAAGCGCTACTTTTTAACATATCCCCTCTTTATCTCTCTTCAACCTTTACACATACAAAAATTCACTTCCTCATCCTAACATTATACATTACAATAGATCAAATTTCCCTACACTCAAAACCGCGTACACATACATATCTATACAATATACCGAAACGAGAAACTTAGTATGTATAGCTTCTCTCGGAGAAAGTACAAGTGTGTGTATATATACTTATATGTTTTATTTCACTGCCGCAGGCGTTGCCGATCGAGCGTTGCCCACAGTTCCGCGACCAACCGCCTGGTTCAACAGCGACCTACAATGGCAAGTGTTACATCTTTAATACACGGCCACAAACGTTCCGTGATGCCCTTGCATCTTGTCGTGCACGTGGTGGTACACTCATCGATGAAAGCAATCCTGCGCTTCAAGGGTTCATATCCTGGGAACTGTGGAGAAGGCATAGGTAGGTTTTCTTTGGCCTTTACAAATATGTTTTTTTTTTTTTTTTTTTTTTTTTTTTTTTAATTGTATAAGGAGAGTAGAAGAAAAATTATGCATGTCTATATACAGCGTATAGTGTAGAGGGTGAAATGCTGAATGAAAAGTTTGTTTATCATTTTTCGATGTGGTGTAAGTAGTTTCTTCATGATTAATGTGTTAAAATTTTTCGTTTTGATATCTAGATACAATGGTGTATAGAGATGCATGGTTTTTCAGAACAAATTGTATATGTTGACAGGGATATAAATGATAAGTCATGGTCGATTGTAAAAGTTATGGTGATAAAATATTAATTTATGGAGGGAACCTCTTAATAATCCGAACATTACAATAAAAATCATAAAAAGTGGTGTAAAAAGGGGGACAAACATATACAAATAACATGGAAGTTTTTCTATATGTTTCTATATCTCTGAAATCAAAATCACTTTCGACATACGCGATATCAAGACACGAAAATGTTTTTCATCAAAAATCGATAAATTACAACGTTGTTTTGAAATATTTTTTTGTTCTCAAAAATTCTTTCACGGTTCGAAAAGTTCCTCTACAAGAAAGCAAAAAATAATTAGAGGTTTTCACATTGGGAACCTTTTTTTCTTTTAATTAAGTTTGAAACCCTTTTTTTATCACCACTAAACGGCTGGATACGCTTGATTTCAGTGGCTGAAATGTTACAATGCACGAGTATTTAGTAAAAAATCGATATTTACGTTTTTTACCAACCATTTTTACTGTGAAAGGTTCGGTTTAATCCAGTTTTACATTGTATCTAATAATAAAATTTCAATCTGCAGCGTTCAAAATCGACCATTACTTATCATTCCCCTCTCGTATACAAAAAGAATCCAAATCCTAAACCATTTACTCTACAAAATCCACCACAAATAAATACCATATCCTTCCTCCGCCCTTATAAATCGAAAGTTCAAACCTCCACATTTCCTTGAAAAAAAGTAAAAATCAACTTGAACTCTCACATACGTTTTTAACGGTACCCACCCGATTATCATCTCCGAAGAAAGTACACATAATACACTTATACTATATACAATCACTTTCATTGTACACATTCACTTAACACAAACCATGTTCAGTTACAATAAAAGTAAAAAAAATAGGAGCGACACGTCAAGCCAATACTGGATGGGTGCAGTACGTGACCCGAAAGACCGCAACGTTTGGCGATTCACAGGTAAACGTGATGAGATAACCGTATCCTTCTGGAGCTTACCTCAAGGCAACGAAGAAGATTGCGCGAGATACGATGGTAGCCGTGGTTGGTTATGGTCCGATACACCTTGCAGCGCGAGATTGAACTATATCTGTCAACACCGTGAGTAGTATATATAGATTAATTAGTATGTAAGTACATATTATGCACTTTATTGGTAATTAATAATGAGTGAAATTTATCGATGTACAGAGCCACGAGCATGCGGTAGACCAGAGCAACCACCAAATTCGACCATGATAGTGACGAGCCCACCGAGTGGTAAGGAACCGGCGCGTAGCTTCCAGGTTGGTACTACTGTAGAGTACGCCTGTGACGCAGGTAGCCTCCTCATTGGACCTTCGACTCGTACTTGTCTGGATACTGGATTTTACAACGAGTTCCCACCTGTGTGCAAGAGTGAGTGTTTAGAATATAAAATGTATTACAAATCAGGCCAGAGATTCGTCTCAAACTTTGAGATATGTTTATGGATGTAGAAACGTAAGGAAAACCCGAAGACGAGAATTTTATTACCGAGTTTTATTTTGATAAAGATCTTGAAGGAAAGGCTTCTTTCTATTTAAAAGGTGTTCATTTGATCTAGGAATTCTAAGATATTTTTTGAAAAAAATAAAAACAGAAGGAGCTTTTATTTACCTTTTTATGAGTTAGAAATACTGATTTCGCTTAAAGTTATAATATAATTCGAAGTTGAGTAACTAAAATGCAACAAAATGTGCATGAAATCAAATAGCAAATGTTTTTTTTCTATTTTCTTTCTCTTCTTTAAATAATATTTATGACTTTTCAAAGATTAAATGGTTATTACCGTTTAAAAACAATCTTTTTACTGATTTTTTTTTTATATAAAGCTAAAAATGTTTGTAATTTGAGCTTTTTTTTGGAACGTTAGAGTTTAATATTACAGATTTCTTTCTGTTTCTACATCAAAAGCATATCCTATAAAATATTCTACTGGTTAGCAGAGATGTATGATCGATTGGATTTGAGAATTCTATGTATGATACGTTGATTTTGTGTTAAGGTATCGAGTGCGGATATCCAGCGGGAATCAGACACGGAGGGTACACACTGATCAACAACACGGTGACGTACCTGAGCCAGGTGCTCTACACCTGCGAGGAGGGCTTCGAAATGACAGGTGAGAGTAGTTGTGGTGACGTTGAAAGGGTTGGATTGTAATAGGAAAATAAAGTTGGATATAAAAATACTTTATGAAAGTTAATGCAATCGGTTTGCTTAAACATTCAATAGAAATGATGATCCTAGTAGTTAACAGTAGAAAGATTTTAGTAAAATTTTGAGAATGAGCTTCCTTTATATTGCTTCTTCTAAAAAGTACTTGTTTTGAATATATGAGGGCTGATGAGCATTAGAGAATCAATATCTTTCGTGATAATTAACAGTTAGAAAAGATCTTCCATTAAATAATCCACTGTAAATTTTACGAATGAACAAATGACGTAAAATGTCAAAATAAAATAATTGAACAACGAGACTTCCCTGCACGAACTCTTAATACTATATATAAACATATCTTATAATCTAAAAAGATCTTAATGTTTATATATATAAAAATATAATAAATAGCACCATTTTAATGTATTAAAAATATCGACAATTCCTCATAACAACCACTATTACCACATCCATCAGGCCGCGCCCGATTGACCTGTGACATCGACGAGCGCTGGAACGGTCCACCACCACGTTGCGAACCAATTCGTTGCGACCCACCGACTCCAGTCGCTCACGCTCAAATCGAAATCGACGAAATCGACATCGACGACGTGAAGTCGACCACTCCCAACAATTCAACGAACCGTAGCCTCTTCGTTGGTAGCATCGTCACTTACACCTGCGACAAGGGCTATAAACTTACCGGCAACCGACAACTGCTGTGTCTGCCGACCGGCTCATACGATCGGGTTGCTCCTGCTTGCACGGGTAAGTTGAGAAATATGCTGTTTTGGCTGATTTTGGTGGCGTATAGTTGTAACTTGCAAGAAAATGATTGGTGACGACACAAGTTGTTGGGAGAAAGAATTATGGAAAATGTTCGGAACAGCATAGGTTTAAAATAACGAGAAAATATTAAAAACTTTGAGGAAAATATAAACTTTTTTCCGGTTCAAATTTGATTTGATGTACGTGCGTAAAATGTACGTTTTACCAGAAAATATTCATTGGGAAAATAGGAAAAAAGTAATTAGGTGTCTTTACAGAGGTAGACAAGACTCTGTCTTAACATACTTGTCTGTTTCTACTGATATTATCATTGGCTTTGAATTGGTTTTAAAATAGGGCTTTCAAAATGTGGTCCATATTAGATAGACTAAAAATCAATTAAAGCATTAAATAATTTATTTTTATTTAATTATCTTATAATTAATAATGCATTGTTTATATATATATA
>JAYJLV010090054.1:0-13217 GCA_036873485.1 Torymus texanus | reverse complement strand
ACGCTGTGCCAGTGCGGCTTGGCGCGAAATTTGAAACGCGCGGAGGGTCTTATACATGTGTGTGTATGCGTGTATCACAATGTAATTTAAACGTGTCCCGATACTAACTTATGCACGGAAGCCCAGACACGACAAGAGCATGTTGTCACGTTACCGATCAAGCGAAGCATTTGCCAACGAGTTTGCTTGCAAGTAAAGCGTTTGCGTGCGAGTTTGCCTGCAACTTTTTTTGAGGTTATGTTTGTAGCTCCAAAATCTGCCCCGGAGCATTAGATAGCATCTTGTGTACTTACCCAAAATTTAGTTAGAAGATTAATAAAGTTTGTAAACTGTAAAGTTATCAGTAAAGAAGACAGGTGATTGATCGATCTGATTGTGGATTAGATGAATAGATTATTTATTTGTATTTTATCAGCAACATGTCAAGAGAAACTATTATTCAAAAATACTTTGATCAAGATTATTCTTACGAAGAAATAAGAAACATCTTGAAAAATCATAGAATTCATTTATCATACAGACACTTGCAACGAATAATTAGATTGCTTGGATTGAAACGAAAAAACAAAATAGAAAATTTGACAGAGATTATTTGTGCGATCATTAGAGAATTGAAAGAGAGTGGAAGCTGACTGAATTTAGAAGACTTAAATGCTCTGCTCGAAGCACAGATCATTATCTCCTTTAGAATGAAAAAGGTGTGTGGACGTGCCCGTGACGTACTTACCTATAATATCTGCTTTTTTATTTGTAGTTTATCATTTATATTAATGGATACATAAACTTTTCCAGTACTTATCTCTTCTCAAACCAATGTTTAAAACGTAAAGAAAAATTTAGAAGTAAATTAACTTGTAAGACAAACATAAATATTGTTATTCAAAATAAATAAATAGGGAGTACAGTTCTAGTACCGAAATTTAGCACAGCAACGCTAACGGGATAAAAGATTACAAACGCGGGTTGATAAGATTTTTTATTTTAGCTCACCGCTCAACCTCCAGTGATAACAGGCACCACAAAAATCCCAAACACACAGCTACAAACGCGGTTTCTCCAGCATTTTGGCTCAGCATCATCTCTTCAACTCGACCGCCAACAGCAACGATAACGCCGCTTAGCACGCTCGATTCAAAGAACTATTTGGTTCTTTATCCCCGATGCATCTACACGCACAGCAAACAATCTGAAACAAGGACTCGAGAAAAAGTAGAGTAGTAAAAAATTTGTCTTTCTAATAATTATCTATACCAAATATTTATTAACATTAATATAATTATTTATATCAAAATGCCCTTTTTAGGGCAACAATGTGTATAACATTTGTATATTATTATTTAATAAAGGAGGATGCCCATGAGTATAAGCTAAATCCATACGAAATCATTTCCAACGTTTAGAGCGCAAAAAACAATTAATTTAAAAAAAAAAAGAAAATTCACCACCATAGTACGCGAGAAAGTTGCTAAAGATGGCATTGATTTTTCAATGAATTTTCAGCAGACTTTTACTAAAGATCCCGAAAAGATCACGCATTGCACGTATTTAAATAGATGAACTAATGTTCAAAAAAATAAGATAATGAGAAAAACAACCAATATTAATAATTTTATTTCCAGAGTAACCCTTCAGGCTACATACAGAAATGCCTAAACATTGTAAAAGAATTCACCCCTTACCTATCTCAATGCGATTTCGATACCTTTGCACGTTTTCCTATAGAATCCAAAAATACATACGTAGAGTTGAAGAGGACAAAAGAATACGCTAATGGATGAAAAACCTGATTCCGAGCTCTACTTCCTATTAACGGGGAAGTAACTTTATACCAGAAATCGAAACGACGTTTTCCGCCATGACCCCTAATTATGCTTAAAAAATGTCCTTTGCACGTTTTTAAATGACTAATTAACCACGTAAATATTTACTAAATTTCTGCATTTACAGTGCACTCCCAGAATAGCCGATCCCGGGGGTGAGACGCTTAGGTACTGCATCACCCCTTTATTCTCTCACTGCGTTTTCAATATCTTTGCATGTTTTCCTCCGACTGACTGAAAAGTAACTTCAAACCGGAAATCGAAAATCGCGTTTTACGCCATGATCCCTGTTTATGCCAAGTAGATGGCCTTAGCACGTTTTCGAAATGACTACTGAACAGCCAACGTATTAACTACAGTAGAACCCGCATAATTCACCGGTTTACGGGGCTGTAGGGGAAGCGAATTCGTGGAAAAGGCGAATTAGATGGAGCCCCTTCCAGTGGTACTTTTTCGTGCGGTGGCAGGAGAGCCTGGGTATAGTGGGGGGACACGAGAGCGTCGAGTGTGCGACTATTATATATTGTAACGTAGTGTTTAGTTATAACTACTCCCTGAGTGTCAGACTTGACGATCTGGCTTCCTCGATTAACACTAGTCACTTACTCTTACTCTCTACCCGCAAATCGAGGCTCGACTCTCTGAGGCGTTCGAACGAACTACAATCCAACTGTGGCTCCGACAACAACCCTTCGTAGATAGTCCTCGACTCGGTCGTTAATTTCCTGAAACGGTTGAAATAAGGTAGAGCACAGACACACACACAATTAACACACTCGCGATAAATAAGTGAAAACACGCAATGGTCTTTATTAAACTAAATTCAAATTCATCGACGGTTACTGTTCGCCTCTTCTCCTCCCGCTAAGTTGGAAGACCTAGTAGAACCAAAACGACGAACAAAATGGTGGTAAACCTATATCTCGAATGAGCTACAGTGACTACACGCACACACACTTGTGTATAATAATAATCATATACTAAATAACTCAATTTTATCAATTAATAACATTATAATTAAATATATATGTATAAATATAAATATAAAATAAAAATTTATAAATTCATAAAAATAACATTATTTAGTATTGTTTGCAACCGCTGCCTGCATAGCTAGTTGTTTTAACTGAAGTATTACAGGAAGCTGAGATATGGCCAATAAATCATTCTGCTGAATAAATTCTATTAATGTATCAGCAGCTGTTACAGCGTCTTCCCGACTTACACGTGATATTTTTGCGGAAGGATCATTTTCGTTTACTTTTTCTTCATCGTCTACGGATACTACATCGAGTAACTCAGAATTTGACCGTATTGTCGTATCTTCAGTATTAAAAAGGATCCAATTTTGAATGTAATCTGCCTCAACATTTTCATAATCTTGAATTTGCCTTACGTTATATAATATACTATTATCGGCAATCCGTTCACCTGGAGTTATATCTGTAGCATTGTTGTAATAAATTTGGAAGGCAGCAATCTTTTTCAACATTTAAAAATTCTGTCTTGTTTCACAGCATCCCATGCATTGTGTGTCGAAAAATGACATCTTTAATGTTTATTGACTTTATGTGGTCTACTACATTAATACAATTTTCCTGAGCAAATAAGATGGATTGTAAAAAACCAGCTCTATGAAATCGTTTAAAATTTTCTACAATGCCTTGATCCATTGGCTGGAGTATTGATACTCGACTTTTATACCGTCGACTGATAAATTTTCTGCAGGTGGGTGACTTGGTGCATTGTCCAGTAACAATACAGCTTTCAGAGGAAGGTTTTTTACCTCTAAAAAGCGCGTTACTTGTAGAACAAACACTTCTTTAAATCACACTTCAAAAATATATTTGTTCCTCCAGGTTTTTTTTATTTGCATAATACACGGGAACGGATGACCTTAATAAATTTTTGAATGCTCGGTGCTTGGTCGATTTCCCGATGACCATCAACGGTAACTTAAAAGATCCATCCGCATTACTACATAACATTATGGCGCCTTCGCCCACGACGCCATTACCGTCAACGCCACCTACACGCACGCGCGAGCCGCGCAAACAGCGTTTTGTGCCGTGAGACAGCGAGGAGCCGGAATTCGAGGTTGGCTTGCTCTCATTCGGCCAGCAGAACTCTTAGCTCCTGGACGCTCTAGCACTGGCCTCTTCAGCCCATGCGCACACGTCACAGCTCTGGCGAATATTTCAAAATCTCACTGGCTTAAGTAAATATTTGATGTATTATCAAACAAGGCTTTAGTGATATTTTGGGCATTAAAATCTTTTTTAAAGTTGTCATTACCATCTATTTCTCTAATTATTTAGACAACTGTGTAGTGGACGAATTAAAACAATGTTAAATGAGCCAGAAACTGAAAAGATGGAAGTATCAGATACAGATATTTTAAATAACTTTTGCAAATCGAAATCAAATGCTGATCAACAATCAATAATAGTTATGAGTACTTCAGAGTGAGAATCACATAAAATGAGGAAAATAGAATCTGCAGTATGTGAAAAGAGTTTAAAACATTAAGCTAGAAACAAATATGTTGTTTCAAATCATAAGATTTTTTGCAAACGTTGTTATAGAGATATCTCAAGAGTTACAAATAAGACTTCCAGTAAAAATATTTTCTTCCACAAAAAAGGATAATTTTAAACAAGACACAGAGAGTACTGCTTTTGCAGATTTATTTACAGAAAGTAAATGTTTCCAATTAAGTCAAGGTGCTTATTTGAATAAAAATAATATAACTAAAAAAATGAAGCTACAAAGTTAAAATTATCCGATTATTCACAAAGTAAAACCGATGAATGTATTACAGTAGATATAGAAGCAACACTTTACTCTCACTATGAACGTATATTCAGATGCATAAAACCTGATAATCTAGTCTAGATAATCTAGATCCTAGTCCTAGTCCTAGATAATGTAGTTTTTGAGGATTAGTACCAATAAAGTCTGGCGTAGGTACATTCATATAATTTTACTTGATTATGGGGTCTGACGAAAAGGTTCACATATTCTTCTCATTAATCGGTAAGGAACTGCCGAAGATGAAACACAGCATCTCATTCTAACAATTTTATGATTTTTCAAAACTTCATATTATTTTAAGCTTTTTATTATTTAACAATTTTTTCTTCTACGAAAACATTCAAAAGTTCTCTGAGGTTTTTGATAAAATATCAATTCGAATTCGATACTACAAATGGGTTTTGCAATTTTTCGAAAATATATATAGACAGTAGTAACTATTAGTATAATATAGATATATTAAATAATTATCGGTAAAATCAATATATATATATATATATACAACCTACTTTTCCACTATACCGAATAATATATGCGTTAATCATACGTGAACTCTGCAAAAATACTGATAAAAAGAAAATCAGAAAATTTTTTAATTTCGACTCGACTTCCTCATCGCCCGACCAAAAATCCTCATCACCTTCCGCAAAGCGATCTTTACAATTTTTCACCACGTATCCCATCGATCTTCCACGCACGAAGCAACCGTCATCATCGGACAAAAGACATAGCGGCACGTAAAGAACCTCCATTCTCCAACACCTCAGCACTTCTCTCTCCCATCTGCCACAATGTGCTCGCATTTATACGAGAGCAATGGATACGGCGCAATAATGCGGCCCCGTCCATCTTTCCGCTCGCGTGCTTTGGACTCTCTCTCTCTCTCTCTCTCTGTGTCTCTCTGCGTTGCACACTACCTACTCGCCAGGGTCGTAGCGCGGCTGTGTAACTGCGATAATGGCCGCCACTAAATTAGTCGTCGTACACACTTGGCGGTTCGAGTTAACGCGGTGTCGCGCGTGAGAGCACGAGTTGCGCTGTTAAGCTGATGGCAGTGTTGTGTGTGAGAGAGAGAGAGTGAGAGAGGAAGTGTGCGTGGGTGTAGTTTGGATGATGGGAAAGGAAGGAGTGGAAGTTAAGGTGGTCTTTTGTCGCTACTGCTGCTGCTGTTGCTGCAGGAGTTTGAGAAGGCGGGGACGTAATATTGCAGATGAGACGTGGAGAAGGGGGGAAGTCTAAAGAGTGGAAGATGGGGGTTGCAGGTCGGAGGTTGAAAGATATCGTTAGTGAAAATTTATCTATTAGGAATGAATGAGAGTTTGATATATGAGGGAATAAGGTGGCTAGATCTTAGTGTGATATATTTGGTTATGGAAAGCCTTTTTGAAATCTACAGTCTTTACTTCTTTTTTTTCATAGAAGTTATGACGTGGTCTCTATAAAACAATATTTATAATTGCAACTATTTTCACAAGAAAAAAAATTATTCTTTGTAATGTCTCAACAATCGTACGACAAAATGGTTTAAAAATAAAATGAATGACTTCCAATTAAAAGTGTGCAAAGGCATAAATCAAAGTGATAGTGCAGTTATATCTCCTTTTATGTTTGATAAATTAATGTTCCGACCTTATCATAATTCCGCTTCGACGCACAGGCGACACGAGTTTTTTTTTTCATCAAAGTACAAATTGCAACAGTATATAATTTTACAACAATATTCGGGCAACTTGCAAGGCGTTTAGTATGATAATTACAAGGTAACAGCCGAATGAAGTTAGTTTGATAGCAATTTGCTACTGCAACTTATCTGCTCCTGTAATATAAGTATATCAAGAACGTGACGTATATCCTATTAAGTTTATTTTTGAAACGACTTATTGAAAACTTCTCTCCTCTTATCTACTTGTTAGTTTTCGAGATATATTATATATTAAGTTCCCTGAATGCGTAACGACTTGCCTTGTCCTTACAAACCTTGGACGGCGTAAATGGGTCAAACCTCATATAGTCCACGGTCACGCGTGCGTTATATTATAATGTATGGAAATACGATTCCCAGGTACCCGGAAAATATTCATGGCGTTTAATTTTCATCGAAAATGTAGTTTCGTCGTCAATTTTATTGCGATCCGTAAATAACTATAAATCGATTATATATTATTCCTATAATGTGCAAATTTCATATGTAGATTATTTTATTTTCTGTAGAATATATTAGCAAAACTGAATCATATTTGACCGTACTTGAACATAAATGACGCATACAAGAATATAATATTTCAGGACTAATGAAATCGCAATATCTACCAAGAAGATATAATGAAAAAATCCATAACTTGTCAACACTTAGAGTGTCAAGAAATAAAAAAAAAAAATTTGAAGAAAACATATGAATACGCAAAAACGGTATTATAAACACCCTTTTGTTTGAAATAAACGATTTTGAAAAATTCTCGAAATTGGCTTTTCGTTGAGTTTATGCCATTTTACCAGGAACAAATTTACCGAAATTATATACAAAGGGAATGAAAATAGAATGCGAGAAGTTCAATTACTTTTTTTTTTAAATAAAATACATAGATAGCTTCAAAAGTTACGTTGATGAGCTTAAAATCCACAAAAAAAAATGACAAGCGACATAATAGTACTTTAAGTTCATCTTCAAAACTACATAGCTTTTGAAGGTATCAATGTATTTTAATTTTCAGAAAAAGTAATTAAAGGTCTCCTATTCTATTTTCATTTTCTTTGTATGGAATTTCGGTTAAGTCTCTATAGCAAAATGACATACAATAAAAAAACGGCTATTTCAGAGCGTTTTTTCAAAATCATTTATTTTAAACAAAAGGATGTTACACATTTACTGTTCAAGTATTCTTACATCCATTCTATAACCTATAAAACAAGAAACAGATTTGACGCAAAACTGTGTATTCAAATTAATTAATTTTTTATTTTGTGAATCCTTTATGTTTGGACACATTATAGATTTTCTCACATATATAAACGTACAAATTATCAACTTTCCCTGACAAAATCTTAAAATACTTCTTTCGTACCATAACAACGCCTTTCCCAACATACCAACATCACTTCTGTCAGTACCACGACGTTTCCTTTCAATTATCACGGCGTCTAGGCGCGTCGAGGCGTATATATATATATAGTCGTCCTGCAAATGCGCGCGGTCGATTTCCCGGGCACGTGCGCAGAACGCGGGCTTAATTTTCGGACAACTGCCTGGTACGCCGTGTGCACTGGCGACACGAGAGAGGAAAGGACACGTGATTTAATGCTCGACGCGTTGGCGCTTCTCTCTCTCTCTCTCTCCCGGCCCTCGGGATGGAGCAGGACATAATTAGGCCGCTATAAGCACCGACGGATGTATGCGGTAGTGGTCCAGTTAGGGTTTGCGGTGGTGTTGGTGATTTTTGAAGTACCGTGATGATTCTGTAATGGTATTTTTTTAAAAGGGGCATTGTGGGTGAGATAAGAGATGCATTGTGTTGGATCGTGGTGTGTTATTGCGTAGGGAGTGAATGTAATAAAGTTGAAATTTAATATGTTCACAGAATTTCGTATATTAACTTTTCAAGCACTCCGGAATACGTTAAAATTGTTTTGTTACAAAATTTCAGTGAAATTTTGAGAGGCAACATGAATTTGTAATTGGGTTACCAATTAAATTTCGTAATATATTACACAAAATGAAGAGCTAACAAATATTATTACGTTTATGATTACGTTGATGAATTTTTTTTTTCAGAAACTTACAATTCTCTTATTTTCAAAAATATTCTTTCCAAGTTTTCTCATTAAAGTTTTATAAGAGTGCCTTTAACTTCATTATATTTTGTTCATTAACTAGTTCTTGCACTTTTCACAGTCATCTTCGAACAACATAGAACTTTATAACTTAATAATCAATATCTTCAAAGTGATTCAATTACTTTCTATGACAATAAAAATAGTTCCAAAAACAACGAATGTTATTACAAAATATTAACAGGAAATTAAATTTCTTCTTCCTTTATCCACACCTAACGCAACCTCTGACGTACAAATTATGCCGACAAATATTCAATATAACGTACACGAAAGAACAATAAAACGCCGTTCCAGTTTCACCCACAGCAGCCTTATACAGTTTGGCGAAATTAGTAGCACAAACTAATTACACAAAGCCATCCGCGCCGCGCAACGCTTTGCATTCGCACGAGCGCTCGTTCAAAGCTCCCTCTGTCTCTCATTAATTATTCCTCAAAATATTCGGTATTTATTCTACCCTTCGCTTCAAAATTATTCAAAGGGTTATTGCATCATTCAAGTTCCGTGCGAGTTTTTCACGCGACTGTTAAAGGAACGCCTTGGCTCGTTCCGTACAGGAGAAAAGGGAAATTAAGTAGATGGTATATACGCACTTGGCACAGAAATTAATGTACGCCGGTTGAATGAGCGCGAGTACGGCCCTCTCCCTCCCCCACCCGCGTAACCTAATTAGTCGGGGCTAATTTGCCCTACGTGCCCGTCGTTGTCGTTTCTCGTTCTCGACGCTTTCTTTTATTAGTCTTGGAGGGCGCGTCTTATACGGCCTTGCGACTATCTTGATTTTTCGGCGAGTCAAAGGTGCACACTCGAGGATCAGTTCTAATTTCGTACTTCTATCTTTTACACCGTGGACGTTGGTTCGTTTCTTGCGAGTATGGTTTTTGTTGGAGCGCAAAACTTACGGATTGATGTTACGTATACGCGCGGGGGAATTTATCTTTCGGAGAAAGGAGGTCAGAGGTAGAAGAGGGATGTATTACGGTGAAAAAGGAAGGGTAGTGGTGATGCGAGAGTTTAATTTTTAGGATTTTAGGGGATAATGGATCGTGTATTTTATCAGGGGGTATGAATTATTGGACCATAATGAATAATTTTGGTGATTTATGGTCGTTATACTTTTAGCAGAAAATTATCGTTGCAAGATTTTCTTTTTGCTTTCAAGATTAATTTTATAAACACTTAGGTTCTTAAAATGTAATTTATAAAGATAATTTATCATGCTTGGAAGTGGTCTAGACAGCTACTCTATTTGAAACTCATTACAGAAAATGTCGAACTTATCAAGATAAATACTTTTTACGAGTTCCAATTTCGTCTGTAATTACATATCTACGTTAAAAGAAAACTAAATTTTCTTTATAATTAGTTTTTTCTTTTAAAAGGTGACCATTATTTTTAAAAATTTTAAAATATCATTATTCTTCGCCCATATTAATGTATCTTTTATTTCAGAATATTAACTTTTTCTGTAGTAATTTAATATTTCAATATTGTATCTGGTCGTGAAAAGTGGAAAAGGAGTTATTTTGTTAGCACAATATTTGCATTCAGTTTTATGAAACACAGTTTATCCATTTCCTTGTACTAATTTTAAATGAAAAAAATATTAATATTCCTTTATAAAATAATGAGCTTGGATATCGTTTGTACAACTGTTTAATTAAATGCATTATCGAAGAACTTTATTTTTATATAAACTCAGACCAATAAGGCAGACTTAATTTTAAGCATATTAATTTTTAAAATTTCATTTTATACAATTATGAGTACGTACTATGTGAAATAATTAAGTTTTTCCGTTCTACCAACACTTGCAAAAAATAAACACAATTTTTAATTTAAATAACTGAAAGTAACCAAAATTATTGTATTTTATTGAATCCTGACAAAGTAGAGACGATGTCATTATAAAATAAAACTCCTGCGATTGCAATATAATTTTTAAATCAATAATTATTACTTGAACAACTTTAATTTTTAAACAAAAGAACTTCATTTCTTCAACCATTCTTTCACAGTTTCTTTTACATGAAAAATCTCTCCTTACAACTTTTACTTAACATAACCCTTTTCAACGCATCTCATCTTACCCAACAATATTCATTACTTCCCTCTTAACAATGACAATACATTTCACATTTTTCTCCCATTACCAAAAAACAACCAAATTAAACTCTCTTTCTCTCATCATATATAAACTCCTTCCTACCTATAACAACCCTATGTATACAACAAGCTTGATACCTATACGCACACGCCTGCGCGTAATCAAGCAATTAATTAGCCTGCACCGACGACAATGTCATCATTCACGTCTCGTCCGCGTCGCTCTTCCTCCTCTCTTCCGTATGCACTTTCCGTCGCTCCAGCAGCAGCAGTAACAGCAGCCCACGCAGGTAAACTGTGCGCACGTCGCAACGCGGGACCTATAGCCTCGCGCAATTAATAGGCAACCGAGTGACGTGGCCGGGCCCGCGTGTAATTTCTCCGGTATGAAGAGAACGCGTGGGTCGAGGATGATGATGAGGGGATAGTGGTTGGGTATGTGCGTGTGCTGAGTGGTTCACGTCGATGTAGTGTAATTGAGAAACTGGATTGGGTATATTGGGTGGTAATTGTAGCTTTTTCAAGTTATAATGATGTGGATTTTGAAAGAAACAAAAAAATTCGAAACTACGCAGTGTAATTATGAAAATTTAGTTATTCAATATATATTTTAGGACAGACTAATTAAAAGTAAACAGGTATAGTAACAAAATCGCTCGATATAAGTTACCTTATATTGGATAAATGTCTTGAATTTAATTCTTCCGTTGTCGTCATCTGTCGCTTTGCTATTTCGAGCTCTCGTGTATTTACAATCTCCCCCTTTAAATAAACAAGTGTTGCATTGCATCGCCGACAAGACTTTTATCCCGAAGGAAACTACATTCTAAAATATACATTTGTTTATCCTATTTTGTAGCAATGTCGCTCTGGGTAAAAACATTCGTCTTCGAGTTATTTTCGAACGATTTAAAAGTTTAAAAGGCTATTATATAATACAAGTGTCTTGATTTCAATCCAATCTACGAGATATCTTTAAATAGACGGAAAACTAAGACGATTGAGAGTACATATACGTAACGATTGCATTATACGCATTGACTATATGTAGGACATCTCACAGGGAGATTAAATTTAAAGTTTTGATTTCCTGTAAAGTTTGTGCTACAACTTATATTCAATCGTATTCTGACGTCCGTTTTTGTTATTTAAATAATTTTATTCAAAACACTTTAAATGTAATAACTAAAATCATTAAAATTTGAAAATAAAATTTCTACTTTGTATATACGTCCTCTCTTCTCTGCATATTCCACTTTTATTTTTCCGAAATTTCCCACGACAAAAAACAAACACCCGCATCGTTTTTAACCTTTCCAATCATCTCTTTTTCTCTCTCTCTTTCCCGGCACTTTTCCAAACCCTTTTTCAAAAACCTTTCTCCTCCTCCTCCTCTCACCCTCCCGCATCGGATTACGTCGAGGGAGAAGAGGGGGAGAGAGAGAGCACAAGCTCTGTTTGCAAGCGCCGCGGCGGGGTCGCGCGATCAAATATCGTTTGATTACGGCCTCCTCTCTCTCTCTCTCTCTCTCTCTCTCTCTCTCTCTCTCGCTATAGAGCTGGAGAGCCTCCGAACCCCCGCAGCGAGTGACGTCGTTGCCACTGCAGCAGTAGCAGTAGCAGCATCAGCGTCCCGGTCATATACGGCGTTAATTCGATAGGCGCCGCAAACTCGTTTTCGTCGCGCGCGCGCGCGTGTGCGATCGAAGCGGCTTTTGCGGCGACGGCCTCGCTTTTGCATATCTATGTGTATATGTATGTGTGTGTGTGTGTTGGTAGGTTGGTTGGTTGGATAGATATATATATAGGGTGAAAGAGAGAGAGAGAGAGAGAGAGAGAGAGAGAGAGAGAGAGAGAGAGGAGATTTCACAGGATATTAGGGCTGAAAGCGCGCCAGTGGCAGCTGCGCGACCCCCTGACCCCTGACCTTACTCAAACTCGTCGCCGTGAATATCTTCTCTCTAGCTTTTTCCTCTCTATGTGTGTATGTATATGTGTATATGGATATAGTAAGCCTACGAAGTAGTTTTAATCGGCGCTAAAGAGCTGCTGGCGTACGCACACACACACATAGCAAGAGCTTGGTTACGAGTTTTTAGAGCGGTTTGGAGGTCGCACGTGCTCTATGTTGCTATAGCTGTAAGTGAATATGTCAAAGTGTATGTGTGTATGTGTGTGGGTCGGTTGGGTTTTGGTATATCCGCTGTGGGTATGTGAGTAAATTTATGTACGAAAATATACCGTGTAAAACTGTAAAATAAACCAAACAGAGATCCTAAAGGACCTGAAAGTTGTAGAGGTAATATGTGATGTAATTTTAAAATATAAAATTTGAACTGCGAGAATGATTTTCAAAAAATTACAAATAGTTTGAAAAAGATACGCTGCTGTTGTAACAATTTATACACGATTTACTGTATTTGATAGTGATTTTGAAGCCTAATATAATGAATTTCTGTATGTATCTAATAAAATTTCTTATAAAGTCAAAATCATTTTTTAGATTTTTATATCCTATATGGTAGCTTTGCAACACCTGCAACTTTGAAAAAACTTTTATTAATTTTAATTAAACTTTTTCTTTAATATATAATCATTTAATTAATCGAAGTCACGTTAACAGTACCTGATTCGATTTAGCCGTAA
>JAYJLV010090023.1:0-13219 GCA_036873485.1 Torymus texanus | reverse complement strand
TTTGTGCAATATTCTAGGTTACTTTCTGTTTTATTGTGGCAATATTTCAGTAATCTTTCCTTGAAATATTTCATGAAGTGTTTTTTTGTAATATTTCGTGCTATGTGGGTATCATATAATTTGTATAGTGCGTGGAAGGGTGACCTAGTGGTGGTTCCTAACCTTGCTTGGAGGAAATAACCCGGCCTGCACGTAATCAGCCAGGAACATTGCTTGTGAAGGCCGAGCATATGTTGAAGTATATGTAATGTAATGTAATGTAATGTAATGTAATGTAATGTATTTATTTATTTCCATTATATTTTTACATGCTATTATCCCGCATTCGCCCAGACGTGTGCCTGTGAGGTGGAAAAAACCCAATCGGCAAACCACATGGTATAAATCCTATCGGGAAAATCCGCCCCAGGATGGTATAGTATTTAACAATTATTTGGTACATAAAAATTTTAATTTGTCGCAGTGCAATCATTACAAAGTCATGGTATCTGCCGAGTCACAATATTAATCTCTTTAGGTCTAATTGTTATATTTGATTGCACAGTAGACAAATTTCGATTTACAATTACAAAATTTATATTGCTCGTCATATGATATTTCCTATAAAATAAGCTTATACTCCTCTATTAAACAGCAGTAACGTGAAATTCTGTGCCTATTATCAATATTAAAAATACAATCGACGTCGCATGACCTCGGTAGTAAATGCTTCTTGATCGCTACTTTGAATCTGCTTACCGAAGGAAGATACCTAATATTCCGCGGGAGATCGAGTTCCAAAGACGGGCACCTTGAGACCGTAATGGTTTTAGCCCTATGTCGGTATGCGATGGTGGAATTTCTAGTTCCCTACAGTCCGTTCTGCTTGAGGTTCTATCCTGACATTTTTGAAATAACGGAGCGAGATACGCGGGTTGGCCTATGTTAATAATTTTGTATAGCTGTAACGCTGTAAAGTACGTTCTTCTCTCTCTCTTATCGCAAGCCATTCTGATTGGTTTCTTCATCCTACATACGTATCTCACACATGAATTTTGCAGTCCTTGTAACCTTGCCTATAATTCTACTGACACATCAAGGTATACCAGTGGGCAATAATCCAAATGAGATAAGGCGAAAGAACCCACGAGCTGCTTGCGTAGCGCCTCAGTAGTGCAGGATCTGAGCCCATAAAGGGCTCTGTTAACCTTTCGGCTAACTGCATCAGCTTGCACCTTCCATGACAGTTTCAAGTCCATCACAACACCGAGGTTTGTTACAGTGTCGATAAAAGGGACGAAAACGCCGTCCTGAATCTCAATACCGGGCAGATGCATACTCTGCAGTACGTTGATGTTATGATCAGAACCGAAAATAATAGCCTTTGTTTTTTTTATATTGAGACTAAGGGCACAATCATCGGCCCATCCCGACACTGCTCTAGCCACATCCGACAATCTGCCCAACCCCTCACACAGACAATCCCTGGTTACCTGTGTGTCAACTTGAAGATCATCTACATACAGAAGATAACTAATACTACTTTTCGGGGAACTTTTGTTGAAATTTCCAAGAATATTTTGTATATCATTAATATACAGACTGAACAGAAGGGGCCCTAAGACTGAACCCTGTGGTACGCCAAGATTGGTTACGAGCCAAATTGAATCTCCAGTTAATTTCGTAACCCCTTTTTGATTACGACCTGTAATATACGACTTTATCCACAGTATTACTCCCTTGGAGAACCCTATCCTGATCAGTTTTTGAAATAATTTAGATGACGATATAGTATCAAATGCTTTACTAAAATCGAACAATAGAAGGATGGTAAGTAGCGGCTTTTGTGTATTTATGCCAGATCGTATATCTTCGGTTAATTTTAATAGAGCTGTTTCTGTACTATCACGTGGTCGGAAACCAGATGGAAGTGGATCTAGAATCTTGGTTGATGATAGGGAAGCTGATATTTGTTCATACACTATCTTTCCGAGTACTTTAGAAAGAACGCTCAGAAGGGCGATGGGATGAAAATCCGTCACAGCAGCTGGAATGGCTGTCTTTTTTAAAGGCACCAGATGAGCTTTCTTCCACGAATCGGGGAAACTTCCCTTTGAAAGAGAAGCATTGAAAATGTTGACCAGATATTGGCCGATGACAGGAAGGGCTTGAACTATAACATTTTGCGGAATCCAGTCCTCGCCATTCGCCTACGAGGAGAAATGTGTAACAGCTAGGACCACGTCCGGAAAAGTAATTTTACTGAAAGTAAAGCCATCACTAGCTGATGCTATAATTTCGATTAAATCCTCCTCGCATTCTTTGGCCGAGACCCAGACAGGTGTAAAATGTGAATTTAGTTCTTCTGGAGAGAACCCGTGGAGTGCTTTGCGAGCCCGATTCGCGGTAGAAGATCTAAACTTCTTAATTCCTTCCAGATATCTTTCCCGCTGCCAAGAGCCTCAAATATTTTATTTTGCATAAATGTGTCATGCGCTTCTTTCGAGCGTTGTTCGGATAAACACGCAAGCGATAGGCATTCTTTCCGGTGTTTGTGATTACGAGTTCTAAGATATCTCCGACGTGAAGCATCGCGTTTATCGTACAACTCATTAAGTTCCGTGTCAACCCACGAGGGTTGATTTTTTTGTTGGGGTGAAATTCTTTGACTGGATCTACTTCATCTAAAGTCTTTATGATATTCTTGTTTAGATGATCTAAATAGGAATCAATTTCTGCATCTGTGCAATCAAGAGATGACCAATCGAATTCATTTAAGCGAGTCAGAAGTTCTTCTTGTCGTATGGCCCTAAAATTACGATATGTAAACTTCCCTAAAGTGCGCCTCTGAGGAACTGGCAAGTCAATAACAACATCAATTATGTTGTGAGTGTTGCGTAAAGTAGCTGCCATATTATTCGAGTTAAGTACTACGTCATCATCGTCGACATAGACTACGTCAATCCAAGTGTGAGATCCGCTGTCCCGATGATTAGTCGCGCCATGCTCAACGAGTTATAAATGGAGTTCACATGCTAGTTGTTTTAAGAATATTACTTCCAGATCCTTTACTAGGATGTTTGTCGTTAGATCTCCCATTATTATTCGATGCGCAAAGCCTACTGAATGCCGCTTAAGAGCTTCATCAAGATCGAAATCAATAAGCACGGCACCCGGGGGTCTATAAATAGCTGCAACAAACACTGGAGGTGACAAGCCCTGCTGCACACTACACATTATGTACTCTGGAACTTTCGGCTTGCCTTCGTCCAATGAAGTTGCCGATGTACACAAAATTATTGCTTGACACATGCTGCTTACGTACAGCAAGACTCCTCCCCCCGCGTGTTTCTATCCTGTCTGATTAAAGAATGTTGGTGAATTTATTTTTGGTAGTCAGTGGTAATCCAGTAGGTACCTTGTGAAGGATACCACTAACAGTGCAAAAGCACATAGAGTATCGGGAAATTGTGAGTAAATCCCCTTGCACACACTCGAAAACAGTGGTAAAATGTCGTCGGCAATAGAAGAGGCAGGGCAGGATTGTGTCGCTCTCTTGTAATGAGATCGACAATTACCTGTCGCACATGGAGATGAAGAGACAGGACCCCTATTTAGTCTTATGGACAGGCTGAGTAAGCGGGTGTTGGGAATATACGTGCCACAGAATTTCCTGGAGGCGGAGAGCTTGGACCAGATGATCACACGATGAAGAGTGCTCAGGGAAGAGCTGCTCAGATGGATCGTCACAGAGGAAGACGGATCCTTCGTAGAAACGTCCGTCGGTGTGGGAGGTACACCCTATAGAAACATACTTGCGAGCGGGAGTATCCACGAAGTACTGAGGAACACGACGACAGAGGCCGCACCCCAGCACCAACACCCACAAACACCAGAAATTCAGGTCAGTACGAGGCCATGGGCCAAAGAGGGAAGAAAGGAGTATGCAGGAAGAGGCACGCTACATGACAGGAAATGCGGAGGACGGCAACCAAAGGACGCAGCCAGGAGACATGCTGCGTTTCTTAGCAAGCGACGGAACAAAGTTCCTGGTGCCAAGGGAAGTCGGCTCGCTGCTGGTGGAGCTGATAGCGAAGGTGAGGTCGCTAGATATGAAGCTCACCGGATACCGCCAAGAGGTAGTTGCCATCCCTGCCCGGGCAGAGCAACAGCGAGTAGTGGCTTCCAGCACAAAAGTGGCGGACCCCAGGACAGGCCACAACGTTCACTTCGAGGACACATTTGCCATCGCCACCGCCAGCTCGGCCCAGAGATCAGGGTGGGGGGTGATTGCCGGAGTACGGCGAGAGGTACGAGCTGGCCAAATGACATTGCGGTAGGCAGGCCGTTGAGTTACTCGAGGTCGGGTTTTAACCACTCGAGAGACATCGGCAAGGTAGTGAGAAAGTGGCAAATACGCTTCTCTGCCGCAAAGAGCCAGAGTATCGACATCTTCTTGGCGAAGCTTGAAGATGGCAGGATCCTGGCAAACCTCTCCGAAGAAGAGGTATTGCCGTCATTATCCGAACTCATTACCGACACAGCCGTCACGTGGTACCGAAATGAAAAGGACAAATGGGCCACGTGGCAGGATTTCGTTGTGGCCGCGAGACGTTGGTACGATACATCGAAGAGATACTAACGGCTGTTGGTTGCCGAGGCCAACAATGGTACGTAGGGAGCGGGTGAGGCCGTGAGAGATTACATCACGTGTGTCATCGCGATAACGCGGAAGTTATCGCCCCCTCCCAGCCAAGAGTAGTAGTTGGACCAGCTTCATCGTAGCATGAAGCCCCAGCTGCAAGCCTTGGTACGCTGTACGGACTTCCGCATGGTAGAGCTGGCATTGGATGCGGAACAGACGCTGGAGAACGCGAAGTCGTTCAGGCCACCGCCACTGCCAGCGTCAGCTCTAGTACCGGAAATGGCGTACAAGCCACAATCGTCGCCCGGCGCGCAGAAACGGCGGAAAGCAGTCCCCAGGGAGGGTGAAATAGCCGCTGCCGTCGAGGCGAAGGGCTTTCCGTCCGAAGGCTGGGAGGAAAAGGTTCGGAGCATATTGAAGCAAAGCCTGGCGGAGATCGCGGATCCCAGCATTGAGCGCTCGGGGAGAGGCACGCAGAGTGGACTGCGGCGAGGACGCGAATACCACTCACCCGGCCGGTTCGAGGCAAAGAGGCCCCCAGAAGCTAAGCTGGAGACTAAGGCGTCTAACGTGCCGAGTAGCGCGACGCCCGCCGGGAGGAACCTCTGGGGTGACGGCCGCACCAGATCAGATTAACTGTTACGCGTGCGGCTTCCTCGGTCACATAGCGCGTTTTTGCCCGTAGGGCTCGGGAAATGCGCCCAGGGGCGAGTAGACGGGATCACTCCCGCCCCTGTAATTGAGGAGATCCCTACAGCTGAGGTCACCGTGTCCGGAAGCGATAGTCGCCTCGCCACGCAGGAGTTAGAAACTCCCTTGCCAACTGAGAGTCGAGGAGCAGCCTCGACTGCTCGCCCGCCCGACGCAGAGTCACGATAGTGGCTGCGTATTTTCGTAGGCGAATTCGACCTCCGCGCTATTTTGTAAGGAGACAGAAGAGCACGTTGAGCTGGAGGTAGCCAGCTTGGCGACTGATTCCGAAGCAGTAGCTGCCATTGGACTTCAGGACGCTACGGACCTTCAGCAAGTGGAACTGAAGGTGATGGTGGACGAAATTTTGAGTACACTTGCTCCAGGACTAGGCTGCGTGACGAACGTGCAGCACGAAATTAACGTGCACAATGCTCGACCCATCAAGCAGCGACATTATCCTGGGTCTGATAAGGTGCAGGAGGAAATGCATCGCCAGTTGCGGGAGATGCTTGATAAGGGTATAATTGAGCCCCCAAAGAGTGGATGGTCGAACCCCGTCGTGATGCCCCGTAAGAGTGACGGCTCACGACGGTTCTGTTGTGACCGGCTGAAGGTAAATGAGGTCACAGAACCGGACGCCTATCCTCTACCGAATATGTAGGATATTCTGAGGAAGCTGAGGAAGGCGAAGTTCATATCCAGGTTGGATTTGCAGAGCGCATATCGCCAGATTCCCCTGGCATAGGAAACGCCGCTCATTTCTGCCTTTACGGTGCCGGGACTGGGGTTATGCAAGTTCCGGCGGATTCCGTATGGGCTGAAAAACGCGACCGTCACCTTTCAGCGGCTAATAGATCAGGCTACGCCCTGAATTTGAACCGTGTGTATACGCCTACCTCGACGACATTATCGTCCTCGCCGAGACGTTCGAGAAGTACAAGGTATGCTTGAGAATGGTACTCGAATGGCTTGTAGCTGCAGGGCTTACGCTGAATGCAGATAAGTGCGTTTTCTGCAAGCCAGAGGTAGCGTACCTGGGATTTCTGGTGAACCGGGATTGCACGAAGCCTAACCCGGCAAAGATTGCGCCTATAAAGGATTACCCCGTTCCCCGCAACCTGAATGCTTTACGACGGTTCCTTGGCACGTCATCATGGTATAGGAAATTTATATCTAACTATGCCGTAATCGCCGAGCCACCCACTAACTTGTCGAAAAAGAATCAAAAGTATGTGTAGTTAGAGAAGCAGCAAGAAGCGTTTGAACTGCTGAGGGCGATGATTATTTCCGTGCCGATTCTGCACCGCCCTGGTCCAAATGGGCTTTCAATCGTGCAGACGGTTGCGAGTGGCGTAGGCCTGGGAGCTGTCTTGCTACAGGAACTAGAAGGGCAAGAACGGGTGATAGAGTTCGCCAGTCGGGAGTTGTCCCCGGCTGAGCGTAACTATAGTGTCACGGAGCAAGAGTATCTGGCTGTTGTGCGGGCAATACAGAAGTTCCGCCCATACATCGAAGGATACGAGTTTAGGGTAGTGACAGAATACAGCAGCTTGCGGTGGCTCTGTCACATGAATCATCCAACGAGCAGGCTGGCTCGTTGGGTGTTGGAGTTACAGGGCCATAAGTTCACGGTCGAACATCGGAAAGGCGCCTTGATCAACGTCGCTGACGCCTTGTCGCGTCTATATGAAGATGAAGAAAGTGAAAACCCAGACGTGGCGGCGATATTTTAGGCAACAGACTGTGAGGATACGTGGTATCGAGAGTGAAACACCATGGTTAAGGAGCGACCCAACGCTATACCCTACGTATAAGCTCGTAGCCAGAAATTTCTATCGCTACCGCAGAAATATTTTCCGGAATTCTTAGCGATTTCGATTTTTATTCGACATTTCGGGCATTCGACAGTCATATACGTAAATATGTGGTTATACATAGGCATGTCTATTCTTTTTGCATTTCATATCAGTTCAAAGTATGTAAAAATCATACAAAATTTTTCCGAAAAATTAACTATTTTTAATTGTTTACTCTTCGAGTTTCAACGGAATGCGCATGTATATATACATTATATACATTAAATAAACAAATTATTTGTATATGGCAATTACCAATATGCATAATTGTCACTAAATTTCAGCATAATTTGATTGCGAGTACCAAAAAGCACTTTCATACTTGTATTTCCGAGGTGATCTATGAGTTATTTATGAATATTTTGAAAAATTCAATTTGTTTATTAAATTAACAAATTTTCTGGTTCCTTATTCCAAAAGTGGGCTACGAGGACCTTTTCCAGATTTAATGCAGAATTTAAAAAAAAAATGAACGTTCGAAAAGGTACAGTGTTGAGTTTTCTAGTGGATTTTGTAACAATGCGCGTGCGACGGCCGCAGTGTGCAGCGCCAGGTGGCCCCAGTCCTTCCGCCACGCTTCTGCGCAGAACAAATCCATCGTGTCCGGTTCCTTGTCATCGTGGGCGGAAGTAACGGCAGTCCAGGACGCGGTGTTCCGGGAACTAGCGGGATGGCTGGAGGCCCACTCCAACCCCACGGCGCCGGCGGCAGAATCGCAGCGGTTGGTGAGCAATAAACAGGAGGAGCTGCGCTACATCGCTGCCTGGCTGGCCGAGCGCCGAGAGGCGCGGAGGCGCCATCGAGAGGAAGAGGAGGCAGAGCGACGCAAGAAGAAGGAGCAAGCCAAGGCGAGGGCTCGCGCGGAACTTGAGGCAGCCCACGCTCGGCGCCTCCACGGGGAGAAGGCTTTTCAGGAGGGGCGCCCCCGCCTGGAGGCAGCAAAGCGGCGGGAGGAGGAGCTCTCCGAAGCGGACAACCACCCAGGACGAGGCACCATTGGCCCGGAGGCGGTTCTGCCCGGCCAGCGGGAGGCCCGGCACCAAAGATGCGCGCTGGTTCCCAGACCGGGCGACAGACCGGCCCAGGCTGCCAAAGCCAGGCCCCCCGGCCGGATAAATATAGCCGGTGAGATGAATAAAGACAGGGTTCAACCCGAATTCGAGCTTACCTCACTATTTCTACGCCCTTCCTTTTGTAGATCTATCGTCCGGGGGACGTCAAATCTAGGTGGGGTGTATAACGGTCGTAGCTATAGCAGCTCGAGTACCAGGTAAGCGTTCGACTCACGCGCGGCTAAGCAGAGGAGTCACGCCTAGCGCACTCAGCGGGCGCGCCGAGGAACAAGAGAGGCATGACGGTGCAGCCGTAGCAGTAGTAGTTGAGTAGTATCGACCGTCAAAGAACGTGAGTGAACACGAAAAAAAGATAGCAAGTGCCGTGTCGTGATATATATATAAAAAAAAAATATATATATATATATATATAGAGAGAGAGAGAGAGAGAGAGAGAGAGAAGAGCAGCGCGCCTCCACCACCACAACCACAGTTACGGCCGTGCCATCACCTGTTCTGAGCGACACTACAAGCGAAGAAGAGAGAGAAGAACGAGAGAAGAAGAGAGAATACGAGCGAGGCCGTTCAATGTGCGATGGCTGGCCAGCCTGGAGTAAGTGTTATTCGTAATTCGTAGGTTATCAAAAACAGCGTTTCTGCGTGCGCGTCGTCCCGGTGAGACGACGACTTCTACGTTAATCGGCGAAAGTCTCGGACTACGCGTTTCCCTGTTTGAGATATCTTTCCATTAAGAAGACTTCGGATACCGACGCGATTTCTGCATCACCGGCAACACGATATTATTTATTTATTCAGAAACTAGGCAACCTAGCAACATATTACGAGTTGTCTCCCATTCTTCTCAATAAATATAACAATACAAAATTTTTAAATTTTTATTCTATCACTAAGTACTCAAGTAAACTTGGAAATACGAACCAACATTGCATTTAAAACTGTAGTTCCAAGTTTACTTTAAAACTTAGTGATAAAGGGAAAATACAAAAATTTGATATTGTTATATTTATTGAGAAGAATGGGGAACAACTCGTAATATGTTGCTAGATTGCCTAGTCTCTGAATAAATAAATAATATCGTGATGCAGGTAATGCAGGAATCGCGTCAGTATCCGACGTCCTCTTAATAAACATTGTTCTTTATTTATTTTAATTGTCGAGTCACGTGTATTATTTAGCGTTCCCGTCCCGTGAATGCTTCTTGGATACCGCCCTCTACCCATTTCAGCAGCTGCAGCTAGCTGCGGGCATTACCTCCTGGAGAAGCATCGGTAACGGGAAAGGTAAGGAGTTATTTTCAAAAACCGCTTTGTCATCAAAGCGGCTTTGTACGGGAGAACCGGCTGCTGCATGTAAGGCTAGGTAGTAGCCAGCAGTCGAGAGTTCTTTGGCCAAAGGTGGCATCAGCGGCAGGCGCCGGCTCCAGCAGAAGGCAGCCGTTCTAACGGAAAGTGGCTTAGGCTTTCTACATTGGAAGCGTGGCACAGGTGTTCTTAACTTGTGCCACTGCGCCAACTGTCGGACAGCAGGGGTTCTTCGAGGTAGAGGCCCTGCGAGTAGTACCCGGACGCGTGTGACCACCCATTGGTTACCCAGGGAGGTTTCACACCCCCCCCCCCCCCGCACACTTACACCCCGTTACGACTAAAAAGATATAGCCTTTGTATGTATATGCGTGTTGTAACGTATTGCCAACGATCCAGTTTATAAACATGCTATAACCTTTTTCTCACCAGTTGCTCAATTCTACCGTGTATTCAAAAACTTTAAGATTTATTATAATATCATTTAATTATTTCTATGCCTGAAATAGTTTATACTAAATCACTTTTTATATATTCAATAACTTTTAAATGCTAAATTATTATTAAATTAACATTTTATATTACTTAAACATAGGGCGCACAGTATACACTTTTGCGCGCTCGGGTATGAAGCGGACACTTTGCGCCCACTAAACAGGCATCAAAAATGGAACGTTGCGCTCCAGGGTTCAAAATACTGTATTTTATGTTATAAAGTGCAAAATACACACTTTCGTGCTGTAGGGCGTGAATCGGTCACTTTGTACACTTTGTCACTATAATAAGTGGTAATATAATAGATGGTTTTCAATACGTCGTCTGTAGACACGAGTTTGTATATAGCACTGTTCGGTTTTAAAATATATAAATACAGAAAACACAAATTTGACTGCAACATATAAAAATTAAAATAATTTTATAATTTGAAATTTAATTTTTGTGCTGAAGAGTTTTAATAATAGTAACAGTATTTATTAGTAATCAGCGAACCATATATTTTAAGTTATTGTTAAGTACGGAATGTGGAGAGGGAAATGATAATTGTCTTATTACGGAATAATAATAATTATAATAATTGATTTATTTTATTTGCCATTATACAATTGTTATTGGCAGATCCTCTTATACCGATGCGGTGTATAATTCTTATAGCAGAGTAATATACTTTTATAAATTGTAGTTCTCTTGTAAATATACTTTAGACTTTGTTTTTCACTTTTAATATAATTTTCTTAGAGTTTGCGTAAATTGATATTTCTTTATACTTCACTTCTAATTCTTCTTGGATTTCTGTTCCCTCATTTTTTACCAGGGGCCGATGAAATTCGCGTTTTCACTTTACAGCGACTGCTGCGTATAGCGTATGCTTCATTTATACAATAATTTAATTGTGGTTTAAGGTGAAACGGTAGAGGTCGCTTGGTGTCGTGGCTGTGTCTGTTGTGCGGTATGTGTTGCAGTGATTGTTAAGTGAGAAAGAAGGCTCGAAAAAAGAAAAACTGAGAGTGAGAGTGGTAGTAAAGAAGAAGGAACAAAATAGGATAAGAAGGAAACAACGGCAGTGAGAGAGGAAAGCGGGATTAAAGTAAATAAAAAGGCAAACGGGAAGCATAAACCTAGCAGTAGGGGGGACGGCAGCGAGCAGAGAGTAGCGGAGAAGTATAGAAGTAGAGAAACAATAGAGTGGAGCGGAAGAGTGAGGGCCGATAGTGGGAGACTCCGGACAATTAGGTAACGGAACACGGCGAGATCGACGAAATCTTTTCGACACCATCACAGAGCTGGAAAGAGGCTCCGGAAGGAGAGAAGAATACAGAGAACAAGGAGAGTAAAGTCAAAGAGCGTGACAGAAGCGTTAACATACGGAGAACCCCTGATATCGGAGGAATTCCAAGAACAAGAAGGATAAAGGAAATCGGAATCGCCACTAGAGGATGAGGGCAAAAGGAAAGAAGAAGAGGAAAGGAGGATATTTGGAAAGGGGGCAAACTCTCTGAGGAGAACCCCACCAGAAACACCGATATGCACACAGGTCAGGGAAGAAAAAAGCGAAAGATCAAACGTAACAACGCCGGAAAATTCACCGGCGGACAAAGGCGAAGGAACAGAGGAAAGCGGAAAAAGTAGCGGAGATGAAGAGGCAATTCAGGATAGGAAAAGCCTGTTAATGCAAGTATTAAGCGACGTGAAAAAATTAATAGAATCGGAAGAAACGGTGAGGAATGATCAGGAGGTGCTGAAGAGAGAGCTGGAAGAGTTAAAGGAGGAAAGGAAGAAGGAGAAGGTGGAGCGGAATGAAGAAAAGGAAGAAGGAGAAGGTGGAGCGGAATGAAGAAAAGGAAGAAGGAGAAGAGAGGAATGGGAGGATAAGGTTCGTAATATGGAAGAAAGACTAAGAAGGCTGGAAATAGGGTGTGACAAAGACGGCATTAAGCAAGGAGGTACAGGGCAGATAAAGACGACGGTAAGAGGGAGGCAAGAATGAGTAAGAGTAGTGGAGGACATAAGAAGAGAGATGGCAGCGCTAAAAAGCGAACAGGAGAAAAGATGGGAAAGGGATGAAAGAGAGAGGAGAAAGAAAAACTTTATAATTTCAGGAATGGAAAAAGGGATAATAATAAATAAAGAAGAGATGGAGAAATGGCTGAAGGAGAAGCTAGAAGTGGAGGTGAAGATCAAGAGGATATGGGAGACGAAATCGGAGAGAAATATAATAGGGGCTGAGTGTGGAGACGAGGAATAGAGGGAAGAGGTGATGAAGAGAAAGAGTAAGTTGAAGGGCTCGGAAATATACATAGGAAAAGATAAAACGTGGAGAGAAAGAGAAAGAGAGAGAGAGCATTAAGGATATGGGCGAAGAAGGGGGACGCAGGTAGAGAGGCGATGCAAGCAGGCGGGAGTGGTGTGAGAGCAGAAGCCAAAGAAAGGGCAACAGACGAGGAGTGAAAGGATTTCGAAGGAAGAGAGGAAAAAGGAGAGGAGTGACGGTGAGTAAGAAAGCGATAAAGATACTATTTTGGAATGCTGCAGGAATGGCAGATAAGAGCATAGAGATATGGGAGTGGATGAAAAGGCATGAAGCAATAGGGCTTTCGAAAACGTGGATGGAAAAGAAGAAAGAAAGCCTGGTGAGAAACAGGCTAAAAGACTACAATATATACGAGGGTCGGCATATAGGGAAAATAAAAAAGGGGAGGGCAATTGGAGAGCTACTTCTGCCAATAAAGAAAGACATAGATGGCAGAGAGGCGGGGAAAGCAGGAACCAAGGGCTCTGAGGAACTAATCCACACAGCGATAGAGATAGATGCAGAGGAGATAGGGATCATGCTGACGTACATGAGAAGGAAAAGGAAGGTAAACTGGGGCAGAATAAAGGAGGGGGTAGAAGCAGAGATTAGTAGAGAGATTGCCAGCGCCCCGGAAAAAAGTGTGGCAGTTCGTGCGCACGGCGCGCTGCTGCCTCTCGCGGCCAAGCGCCCGAACCATACGCACGTTCGGTGAATCGGTGCACGCATCCCCGCCCGCCCAGCGGAGTAGGGGAAGAACATGCGTATGCGCCGCTGGGGGGGTGGGCGGCGGACAGCGGGCTGCGAGCTCGCCGTGTGTTTCTCGGGACTCGGGCCGCTCGAGCATTGTTTACCTTTTGGTAAAGCCCAACAATGCGACTGAA
>JAYJLV010090012.1:0-13220 GCA_036873485.1 Torymus texanus | reverse complement strand
ATACACACACACACACACACACACACACACACCGTACGCGTGCCTGTCAAACAGCCAAAAACCAAAAGATCGTAAAGTCAACCTTTTCGATGTATTAGTACTATGTACGTACGTATTATACTACGTGTACGTATAGAGTAAGGGCCAACTGCACATATAAAGTTTTACGAGTGCGAGGTAGAATAGAAAGCACGTGCGCGTATTGTCGAAGGGCCACGTTACTATAGCCACTATATACGATAGACACGCGTTTGATTGATGATATATATATATATATATATATATATGTCTACATATATCGTATAAAGAAAATGCGAATTCGTTGGCACGACTCATTTTCTAGAAAACAGTGTGAGATTGCTAAGCCGCAGACAGATTTTCCTTCTTGTCTTTTCCCATTTTGTTTTTCTTTTTTTTTTTTTTTTTGATAGCGGAAGAGGGTCATTTTTCATTGTTTCTTCCACTCTGCGATGCACCATTTTTCACGCGTAAGAACCGCCGCTCGCCTCCGTAGTTTGTCATTCTACTGCAAAGGGCTGCTGCTGCGTGGTAATGAATTTCCTTCCGAGGAATTGGAGTTGACGAAAGAATGTGAAGATGGAAAATTGTGGAAATCAAATGGTCTCGCGGTAGGAAGAAATTGTTCTGGTTTTCGTTTTATTATACGATACCACGCCGCTTTGTTTGTCGAGAGAATAGACAAGTTGAGGGATGAAAGTTGCATACATAGGTATATATATATATATGTGTGTGTGTATGTGTGTAAACAATTTTACACCTGGAGGATAAAATGTTTTAATAAAATCCCGAGGAAAATAAATGTTTTTTTTTCTGTAGTGAAAGGTATCGAGGACAATGGATAAAAATATTAGTTTTTGGTAGACAATAGAATCACAATAAATTATTTTTAATTTTAAATCACATAAAAACTTGTTGGGTTTCTCTTTTTAATTCTCACTAAAACTTTCTCCAACCATTTATTACAGCGGTTATTTGTCCATGAACAAGGAAACCGTAAACAAATTAAAAGGACAATAAGAAACAAGATAGTCAACACACGTATGTTTGCCTCTAACTAATAAGCACCTTACCTAATAAGACGTACTTTGCATATATCCACACCGCGTACACAATTCCCTCCTTCCCACATCCAACTCCTTTCACATATATTATACCACGTGTGTCGCGTGCACTCGTTAACCTAATCATCCCAATCAACCAGCGCAAAATACTTCCTCCCCAAAATCTACCCACACACATCCATCCACTACAGTTCAAAAGAAGCGATAATTAACCCACGCATACACACATACATACACATGCACAGTCAGTTCCTCTTCATCCAACCGCTTCCAGCTTTCAAATTCGCGCTCATCAACGTCAGTTATATTTCCGCGCATTAATATCTCGAGTCTGCAGGCCTGCTATATATATATATATATATGCTCGCATCATACATTCATTTACGCGACATATACGTTTGGGGAGGAGAAGAGGAGGTTCTCTACCACTACTGCCTACGCGCATGGCTCGAATATCCGAGCGTGCTCACGAACGCTAATCGCATTAAATCAATACCGAAAGTAATCTAATCAATCAGCCAGAACAGCAGTAGCAGCAGCAGTAGTTGCTGACTTCGCGGCTACCATTGGCTCATTACGCTGTGGTTCGATTACGTGCGCGCAAGTAAGTTTATATATATATGAGAGGAAAGGAAATTTTCTGTGGAATTGAGTTGTTGGTTCGTTAAGAAGAGGGCAAGGACCTCGGTTACAGTTATTACGGGTGTAATTGAGAGGGAGGGTGTAAGGAGGTTGAGTTAGAGCGAAGGGTCAACGGTCACTGGTTTTAATGGTTTCTTGAGACGCGGAAAAGGTGGATGTTTTTTTTTCCGTCTTGTTGAAGAGAGATGGAGGTTTATATCGGAGTGAATTTACGAAAATTTAAAGCTCGAAGGAGGTTTTGCGAGTTGCTGAGTATCGTACGTTAAATTAAATATTTATAATGGGGCTCAGAGTACGTAAATGAAATTACAAAATTTCTTAATTTATATATAAAATTACATGAGTATACTTAAAAGGCATAAAGCTTACCCGAATATATATATGTAAAATTGCCTTTATATCTGAATATTTACTGTTAAGTGCTTTTAAACATCCACAATAACAAAGTTTCGTTCGATATTTAATTTGTTATTAAACTGACATAATTTTATTATCAACAAAACCTCACCGGCAAATATTATTAGGTTGTTATATATAAACTGTATCCTCGATTGACGAAAACAAAATGTCGGAAGGAAACGACTTAACTCCTATAAACTCGACGAAGCCATAAGTCAAACTTACAAGTACATTACCTTACCTTTACCTCCTTCGAACTTACGCATCAGTAGCCCCCTCACTAAGTCAATATTATCCTTTGTAAGCGCAAATTCAATTCCCCAATCGCCCACGTCTCAACACCACGTACTTACATACCCCTTAACCGATATATTTCACCAATTTCTCAGCTCGAAGCTCTCGGAGGCCGATAAACCTACTTCCTTGCAACGCATCAACTCTCGGTTTAAAAGCTCGTTATATCCTCTCTTGACTAAATATAATTATACGCAAGAAGGAGAGCACAGCTCGTAAAGGCGAAGCATATTAAGCAGCTCCCGTGCCACCGCAATTTCACTTAAGATGCGCACGCGCGCGTTGAGTCATTTGTAAGGCCTAAGGCGCGTAATTTTTTTCGAATTTCAGTTAGCGGAGAGGGAGAGAGAGAGAGAGAGAGAGAGAAAGAGAGGATGGTTAATACGAGAGTGAAGCCTCGATAGGAAGGATGTAGAGATTATAATGTAGAAAAGAAGGGAGAGAAGAGTCGATTCGACAGTTAAATATGATGAGAGTGCCGAGGCCTAATGGTTTTATTAAGGAGAGAATGGGGAGAGAAGCATTTTATATTTATTTACGCGTGCACTCGATTTAATTTGTAACCTCTAGTGAAGTATAGGGTTCTTGTGGAGATTGGAAGGAGGGTAGGAGAGATTGAATAATTTATGGGAAAAATTGATTAATATGAATAGAAGTTTTGGGTTGTGAATAATATACGAATAAAGTGATATAGATTGGATAAGTTACTTTAGCAGACATATATTTATATATTAAATCCAGCCTATCATTCTATTTTGAATATTCTATCAAAAATATTTTACCAAAATAATTAACAAATTGAAGTTTTATTAAAATATTGTCAAAAATGAGAGCAATTGGAAAGCTATTTCAGCCATCCACTATTTCAAAAAAAAAAAAAAAAAAAATTTTACATCGCAGAAAAGAGTTGCGATGAAACAATTGTTGAAAATTAACAATTTCACAAAAATAACGTCAATAAACTGAAACGTTCGAAAGTAGATAATTCAATGAAGCCCTTTGAAACCAATTCTACAGAAGAGAAGAGTTCGTGATTCAATATTAAAAAAAAAAAAATTTCAAAATTAAAAAAAGAAAAAAAAACAACAAAACAAAAAGTTTCACCGAATAAATAAATCTGCCCATTCACAAAATCCATTATCCAAACCTATTACAAACCCCCTCTATCCATCCCGCCACGACACCACTAAAGCTTTTCTCTGAACTCACCATATTTTTCACTCTCCGAAACAAATCGCTTCCTTCTCGTCCCCGTCATCCCCTTCCATCGAATTATCGGCCACCAATCGCTCATCATCCTCTGAAACGATTCATATTCCTCTCCCTATACGCGTACACACACGTGTCCCCATGCTTCAAAAACTTGCGCGCCTGCATCGTTCATGCGACTTTGCAATCCCATGTATAACAAGCTACAAAGTTCGACGGTACGTGCTCGAAAGAGAATAGCGATGAATATATATACATATATATGTATCTATCTATCTATATGCGCGTTATGCGTTCGCTCCAGGGAATGAAAGGAAGAGAGGGAGGGAGAATCGTTAGAGGAGAGTTGTCTCTAGGCGAACGTGCGCAATCGAGATAAAAAGAGGGATGAGGGAAGTCGAGGATTTCGAGAGAGTTGGATGCGTGAAGTGGAAAACTGTTGCGTGAAAAAATTGAAGAAGGAGGTACAAGGAATTAGAGGATACTGAAATTACCTTGTAGGAGATTTTTAATGATGTGTGTATGTGTATGGTTGAAGGTAGCGATTTGATTTATGTGAGGTATCTGGTTTTTTTAAGATTTTTATTTTTTATGTAGATTTTGTTGTAGTCGATGGTTTGATCTCATTAAATTGTTTAAGCTTATTACTGATTCTTAGGAAATAGTTAAAATGTTAATTGTTCGTGAAATGATAGATTTTGAAACCTTTTTTTTTAAATATTCGGTATTAATAACTTTAATAATAAATGTAAAAAAAATCAAATACTTCTCTATATGAAAATATTGAATGGAGAGCACGAGTTTATTTTTGTTTTTCATTCGGTCACTGAAAAGTAATGCTGAATACGTGAGATTACATTTACATTCAGCTAATTCCTCAAAATAAATATTTAGAAAAAAAAACGCGTACGTTTATTTAAATAAAACACTTTTTACCATTTACAGATTAAATTTCCCGTGTAAATTAACACAAGAGTAAAAAATGTCGAATTTCTGAAAAATTTAAAAGCGTTAATTATTTATTTTCGACCTGTACCGTAAAATTGAAATAAAATAAAATTGATTGAAATCCGATCACAATAAAGCTTTTAATACACGTGACATTTGTTTATTAAAAAGCATCGCGCGTATGACTTTTACGCGAGTTATTGAATGCTCAACCCTGTTTGGCCCCTTTTTATGTTTGTATATACATTTTCATCGCGCACCCTAGTATGTATATATATAACCTTTTGAAGAGCCATCGCGTTTTAAATTTTCAAGCCAATTAAAAGCTGAGGCCACTGCGCGCAATCAAATTAAATAAAACTCGCGACGAAGCATGAGACAACAAAGACAATATACATTGTAAATACAAATGAAATAAAAAATACACATAATACGTGATGTTCACACAAAACTTTATAATTAAAGGTTATAATTTGCGGTTCCACGTAATATCTAAAAAAAAAAAAAAAAAGAGAAAATCATCTAGAAATGCACATAGTACCGTATCATAATGATATTCTCGTAAAAGAAAACTTTACTTTTATCTTACGAATAGGAACCGTAATAAACCAATAAGTAAATCGATTCTTAAAATTTAACGAACCCGTCGACTGCTCATTAATATCGCAAGAAAAAGCTCTATCTAAAATACCGATAAAGAAAAGGTACCGGTGCGCAAAGCTATATCCTTCCAGCTCTCAAATAAATCAAAAGGTGCACGCGTTCACTTGTCGATTCCTCTACATCAATCATAAACCTTCTCTCTCTCTCTCTCTCTCTCCTTCAATACCTTCCATTAATTAACCAATCCCTGTCGCATCTAAAAAAGATTACTACCACCAGCAGTAGCAGGAGTAGTAGCACGCGACCACCTAATAGCCTTATAAAGAACCGCAAAGCCTGTATAGCCTGTATAGGTGTGAATTTTCCTTTCGCTTCTACGCGCTCCGCTAGTCGAGCATCGATTTTCTCAGCGAACGCATAGAAACGCGATGGCATGGAACCGACTCTCACTCTCTCTCTCTCGCCTTCGCGTAGAAAAAAAAAGACAGCGCACGGATAATTCGATCACTTCGTCTTTTTTTGTTTGTTTGTAGGATGTATGAAAGACACGTGTGCACGTGTGAGTAAGTCTTGAAAGGACCAAAGGTATACGGTTTATCTGCACCTGTTCGCATGGCCATTCGTCACCCAGGGATCCTGATAAGCCGTCGAGCGAATGGCCCCTGGGCAAAGCTTGGTCGGTCTTTCTCTATAGCTTTCACGACTATGTGTGTCTATAGGGATTATCGATTCGAGATGGCATTCTGTATTTTTAAACAGAGAACATACGCTTGTGCAAATGTTTATTCGGTGTCTCGGTTGATACGGTCGTTGGTGAGTCCTGGATCGCATGGTGAATTAGTGGGGTGGTATATGGGTGCTAAGATTTTTTTGGGGTGTCAGGTTTTAGTTAAGGGAAAGTGGAAAGAGGACGGATAGAAGATTGTCGATAGAAAATTTATGCATGGAGATAAGCAGAGGTATTTGTAATGGAGGAGATATTTTTTGACAGGAGAAATTTTAAATGAAATTCATCTGCGCATGACGTTATCCGATAGATTGACTATTTATGCGGAAAATACGATTATTCTGACGGTATTGACGTATGTGTAATTTAGGCGCTTTCCGCGAAATTCAACTTTCACATAGAGAATACCAAAAAATAAATTATTTTGTAAACTGACTCAGAAGTTTAGTTCTAATGTTTAACAATAATAATAATAGTTATAATGAATAAACAATTAATAAATTAAAATTTTAACTACTAATTACACTGTCTTAAAAAAATTTTCATTCAATATTAGAGCCAACATATTACCAACACATACGAGGAACGTAATATTTACTAAAATTAACAGTCTAAATTACAGCTATTCCTTATCTGACACCATTGATATTCTATCCATTTTACTGTCACACCCACGTATTCTCCAGATTAGCCCGATAAGATGATTATCACTGTCCACATAGAAACGACACGCGTCACTGGTAAGTAACCTTTTCACGTAATTCATGCATTTTCAAATAAAATCCAATCCACGCCACATACTCACAATTACAATATTACAAATAAAATTTAACCAAATAATAATCACAGCTATATACACCGAATGCAATAACACTACACGCGCAGAATCGTAAAAGTAAACAAAATTATTTTCACCACGCGTGGAACAACCAGTTTCTCCTTGCATGCGAATGCTTATTGAAAACATACAGCGTGCACAGGGTGGTTGGGAAATTTCGATCATAAACTCTCTTATACATACGTATACACATATAAGACCACGGCAATACGAATACGATGGGTAATTGCGTGCACGAGTATATAGTAGTAGTAGTAGTAATACGAGCCCGTATCGAGTCGGACCGAAGGCTCGCAATTCTCTCTCTCTCTCTCTCTCTCTTTCTGGGTAACGGCTCATTTTAAAGCGGTTACGGGACGAAACAGTAATAAAGCGCGCAAAGTGGATTATCGAAGCGAGCCGCTTAACTGCTTGCTATCTCTCTATCTTTTGCGAAAGTTACGAATCCGCGCGCGCGCGTGCATTTGCAAATGGACAAACATGAGTAAAAGAGGAGATCGTTTTAATTTGCGTTATTATGTTGTGGAATGGTTACGAAGGTTACCGGCTACCATATAGCATCGGTGTAATTATGAAAAATACAAGGGTAGAAGAAAAGAATTTGATGGGAGCGAAAAGAAGTTTAATTAGTTTCCGAGAGGCAGCTGGTATAGTGGGAAAAGGAAGGAGAAAGAGAAAGGTAATATCCTTGGTGCTGCCTTTTACACTCGATGCAAAAGTTCGCTTCTGATTAATTGGAATTGATACGTTTAGTTGTTTACCATCAAGACCTTTTCGAAATACAGTTTTCTATACTTTTTTTCTATATATATATCTATTCTGAAAGAAAACTTTTTGCGTATAGTTTCAAACCATTATAATATAAAATATTTTATGTATAATTTTATGGTATTCGACTTGCTTTTCACGCTGAAACACGATAAATCGATCAACACCGATTAATATTTTTATATCTATCCTCCAATACTAATAATCCTATATTTATATCGCTCCATAATACTACAAAAAATTACATCTATAATCAAACATAGAAAAAACGCGCGTATCCGATACCTATTTCCGTACTCATTACATCGCCGTTACCATCAATTTACCTTCACGCAGCCCTTAGAATTAATTAAAAAATTCTCTATCCATTCGCTACAAAAGGAAGAAAAAAAAGAAAAAATTTCCCTTCAACCTTCCTCATCTCCATTTTCTGCAGTCGCAGAGATATGCTGTACACTGCAGCCCTTCAATAAAGAAGCTCGACGGATCGGGAAAAAATGTACGTTTCAAAAGTGAAATAGAATCGTATAGAAGAGGATCACTCGTAATGCGAAAGTCGCACGCGGACGCGCGCGTCTTACTTCTCACTCGTTTTACGGCCGACGATAAAGGGACACCAGGCGTAAAGAGAGAGAGAGAGAGAGAGAGAGAGAGAGAGAGAGAGAGAGAGAGAGAGAGAGAGAAAGTAGTAGTAGTACCTAGTAGTAGTAGGTATAGCTCGAGGAAGTGAAACGCCGAGAGTCGGTTCTTCTTCGGCTTTGATTATGCAACACGTGCCAGGGCGAGGAATATAATAGATTCCTCTGGTTTCAGATAAGTTGGTAAGTGTTTTTCGATCGTGTGGAGGTTCTTTTAGTGCTATGTTATAATTGCTGAATAGGTTCTTATTATATAAAAATATAAGTATTATCTTAGTTCAGCTACCATTTATATAATGTAGCAAAGTTTTCTTTTTTGTTTTTGAAAGATGTGCGAGAATTCCGAAAAATACTCGCTGAAAATTTCCACGTGTACTTCCAGAAATTCCGTACATGTATTCGTCAAAACTTTTTACGTGGATCTGGGGAAATTCCACGTGAACCTCCGAAAAGAAAGTTTTTTCACGCGGACCAATGATAAACATCATTTTTTCGGACTCGTATACGAAGATGAAACGCGTATTCAGGAAGTTGTCATACCAACTTTTTTCCACGCTGTCACGAAGCTATCTTCCCCACGATACCGACTTATTTTTACGAAATACAAAACTTTCATTTCAGGAAGTATATATATAAATCTAAAAAGCATAAACTATATATATATATATATATATATATATATATACACCTAACCTTCTACATCTCAATTCCACCATTCCATTGGTGAAACACCAATAATTCCTAAACCCCTCAATCCCTTCCCTTTACCATTAAACATTAAAAAACCAAACAACCAAACTCTCTTCTTCACTCCCACTTATAATTCGAACCTCTCGAAATCCATTCACTCCGATAAGACGAAACATTCACCAACCCTACGTCGACAGCGACAACCCTTCTCTCAAACACCGATCTGTCTCACCAACAGCCAAACTTCACTCTCTCTCTCTCTCTCCAAGACAAAGCCAACCACCACGACCACTACCATCAACCCCCGTCAAGATAGACCCGCTCGAAGGGCATTCGTCCAGCGTTTAACGGCTGACGAAGGAGGTTGTAAAAGCTACTCCCTTCCTCTCCGCATGTAAACCTACTTTTGCAAACGTGCGGGAGCCCGGAAACCGATAAATAAGGACGATGGCGATCTCCCACCCGTTAAATGCGTTGCCGCGCACCAGTATATATATAAGTACACCGGACAATACGCGGTGGAAGAAGATTACGCGAGATTACGCGTGCAAGAGCGATAAGAGTTACCGCGATAAAGCTCATCGCGGTGTGGGATATACGTATATATACACACATGCGCGAGCTTAGGTCGTTAGAACTAAAAGCGCTTTCAATTTTTTTTTATTTTAAAGAGGGTGTAAGTAGTACGGAGGAGAGAGAGAGAGAGAGAGAAAGGAGGTTATTGTTTTTCTGGACGGGTATGTGAATGCGAAAGTGGATGTTTTATGATTATGTCGGTAGTTGTACTACTCTGCGGTACTTTGATTTAGCCGGAGATGAGTTAAGGTTTGTGGTGGTTGAAAATGGCTGGAATAAGGAGAAGTCTTTTTGAGTTGAATTAAATGTGGTTACGGAAAAGTATATGTCTATTAAACAAAGGACAATATTTTATAAATATTAAAAAAATATCTACAAAATAGTACATTGTCCACAAAGGGGGGAAAATCGGGTTTTTCTAGCTAGGTTGATGAGTTGAACTCAAATCATCAACCGAGTCTGAAAAAGCTACTTCCTACCCTGTTACATATCGTTCTTATTTTAACGAGTGCATGAAAAGGCCCTATTTCATGCCGGGTAAACGAATGCGGAAATTTGGGTTTTTCGAGTAGTTCATCACACTAGTAAATATTAAAAGAATCAATTATGTTTAAGTGATCTGAGTATTTCCAAAATTATTATAACATTTTCAAAAAACCTGGTTTTTTTACTCACGCTTTTGCTGTGAAAAAGCATTTATGATTGAAAAACTCAACTTTCTATTCATTTTTTCGGTTTTTTTCATGCACGTGTTAAAAAAAAAGGAAATTTTTTTACAACACCTAAAATAAATATTCTACTATTAAATAATACCTCGTCCAAGAAATCTAGCTTTAAAACTATCGAAACGAAACGAACGAAAATACCTGCCACTATACGACTGTAAGACCGTCTTCAAACTTAAATTTGCCTAGCAAGCAGAACGAAGAGAAAGAATAAGTTTGTCAAACTTGGAAATCTTTCTCTTTCGTCCTCTTACCACTGCTTCTTCATCGTCATCTCACCTTCTACGCTGACACATTCGCCAGGCTCGCGCATTAAGCAATTTCCAACATCGTGATTGCTAAATTACCGTTGAGCAAAGCTGATTAGCTGCGTAGTCGCCTGTTTACTTCGAGCAAACTGAAACGCGCCGCGCGTTGTTAAACTTTTAAGACTCAGAGGCTCACCTACTTCAAACTTCGAACCTTCTTTCGCTTGGAAACTATATGTACATACTCGCATCTTTTCCACTTATAGTGCAAGAAAAATATCTTTCTTCTGCGTATGATTTAAGAACACGCGAAAGGAAGTTACTTAATATAGAGGAGAGTAGGGTTCGGAAATTTGTTGCACATAGAGAAAGAGGAAAAAGAACGAAAAAAAAGCTAAAAATAGTTGCGGCGTAATTTATGGATTAGACGGGAGAGCGGCCAATGACTAGGGGAAAAAATTCGGTACAACCGGCACGGTAGTATACACAAACTATACGCGCACGTGTATATTCTGGAAGAGAAATCGTTCGGCGCCGAGATTGGGAAGATGGATTCGTTGCGGACGTATATTCAATTTCGCAATCGGAATGAGGATATACCAATGTGTGTATATATATGTGTGTAGGTAAAACATGAGGGCGAAATGAATATTTATAGTTGGCCCGGCATATTTTCTGATTAATCGGATTCCTTCTGCACGTGCGTTACGAGATGAAGAAAAGCCCTGAGCGTGTGTGTGTGTGTGTGTGTGTGTGTGCGTGTATATATATAAATCTCCAGGAAAATTTTAACTTACTATACTCTTGAAAAATCAATCTAAGCGACGGATTCTATTCGTTGAGCTAATAATAAGTGTATATAGGAAAGAACAAAACAGAATCTTTGTTCCTTAAAGGTGAGACGACGATGCGTTCTATATAGGAATGCCTTTTATGCGTAAGTCATCGCGTTCTCTCGTATAATGATATAGGTCTCGTCAAAGAGGCTGGCCCATTCAAAAGTCCGATCAATAGGGAATTAACGATGTATGTCCGCTTTTGAAGAGGGATACAGTGGCGGGAATATCGCTGAGTCGGTCTTTTCATACGCCTTTAGTGAAGTATTATCGTTATTATCTCGTTGAAATCCTTATTCGTACTGAAATATAATCATCCATTATGCATATATTTTTGCATTCTCGTTTTTGCATGGATATATAAAGGTAATTATAATGATTAATTAGTTCGTACACAGTGTTTCTGACAGATATCTTCATTAATTTCACTACCTACACTCGTGCGTTTCCTTTTTCTTTTCAAAACACGGGTAATGGGTTAACTCCGATAACTACCCCAATTGAATTTTCTTTTTTTTTCGTAAATATTTATACTTTTTACCCTACCAACACGACGTCAAATCCAATTCATCACTTAACGACACAATATAACCCAACCCTCCCAAAAGCAAAAGAAAAAAAAACTTTTCTCCCCAACCTTTCCAAAAACCTTTCTCGGTTTCCTTGTATATACATACATACAGATACACACAACCCCCTCGGCATCATCTATACTTGCACACACGTTTATATATACAAAAGCGTCTCCGACGAATCGGAATCTAATCTTATACTGGGAGGTGAGATGGAATAGGATAGACAGGAAGGTCCGAGGTGGCGACAACTGGCAGGGTAGATTAGTTTATCTCACGCTGTGTTGCTGTTGCAGGCATGCAGGGATCGAAATCAGATACCCACGCGTTCCATTATTACAATGAGGCAACGTCACACGCAGATATACACACATGCACGTGAGAATGTGAAAACGAGGCGAATGTAAAGAGAGAGAGTTATCGTAGGTGACCATCAAATAACGAAAATGCACCTGATGTCTCGAAGATAACAGGTGGGTTGCGGTGAGAGGGAGAAATAAAGTTTTTTCGAATGAATACTGTGTGAGAGCGGAGTGTATGAAAACGTATGGTTTTTGATGCAGGTTAATAAAGTGGATGTGTAACCGAGAGATGGTTTGTTGAATTAACATTTTTATTTGATATGAGTAGAAATGAGGTTTGTTAGTTTGGTACGATATTAGTTTTTAAATTAGAGCCAGTGGCCTGATTTTTATTCTTGATGGAGAAATCTCAATCACGAGTAGAGAAATTAAAGAGAAATGCATATAGATATTGTCATTAGATTTTCAGTAGACACTCGATCATCATGCATAGAGATCAGTTCTAATGAAATATATATATATATATATATGCATTTAAAATAACACTGCAATCTCTATATATTCATTCAGAAACTATATAACATCTCGAACAAATAACAATCCACTCACCTGCGCCGACCGTAAGCTAACTTTTTTCACACCGCGTCGTTTCCCCGTGATAATCTAATATCCGACAACGATGAAATCAGCTCGAATATAGACCGAAAATTTCGCGTTCAAAAATTCAAACCAATAAGAAAGAAAGAGAAAGATTTTCGAGTGGTTGCGAAGATTACCTTCAGCTCAAGCGTGGATACTGTTTCCTCGATTATGCAAACTCCCGTTTGCGATCCGCTTTTATGTATATCCCCACACACACACACGAGCCTATCCTATTTTCCGCCTATCTCTTATATATGACGGCAGGCTCAAAAGGCGTGAAATCACTTAAGGAAACAAGCCATGGTTGGGGGTCGAAAAATCGATTTTTTTTATATCCCTTTTCATAGCAAATTTTCCGTAGAATAGAATGCAAAAAACCGCATTCTGAAATTCGATTTCGTTTTAAAGATACAGCTAAAAGTAGTTTTGGAACCCTACACAGACTTATAGAAAACTCAAACTTTAAACTTGATTTCTGAAT
>JAYJLV010090001.1:0-13220 GCA_036873485.1 Torymus texanus | reverse complement strand
CAAGATCCATTAGATTATATTAATTTATATATCTATTAAAGTATATAAATTTTTTCATGTATCCAATATAATTTTAATAGGAACAATAAAAATGTATATGTTCCCGAATTATGAAAAGCTTACACGAAAATTAAGAAATATAACAAAGAAAAACATACAAACAATTTATTTTGGATAAATAATTTTGAAACTTTCAAACAAATTCATAAATAAAATATAAACTAATAGAAAATAAGTTACAAAACTATGGATAATAATTATATAATTTCAGATTAACAGTAGTAAGGTAGTGCTACTGGTGAAGGATGCCACTTAAAACAAAAATTCAACGCGTCTATGAACAGTACCTCTAGGGTGCCGTGGAAAACTGTTCTTTTTTTTCATCAACAAAACTTAACTGTGCTTTTAAGATAATGTCATAGAGTAAACCGATACAAGATAATCTTTTTGTAAATTGAATTTATAGAATTCTATAAAAAATTGTAAAGTAGCCGTACAATCATATATTTCTGAACGTTAATTTGGGGGTTGACGAGCGGAGCGATTAGGGGGGCAGAGCCCCGCTAGTACATATATATATATATATATATCTCCTACATACGTACTGAGATGGTACGTATATACATATGTAACGGTTGTAATGACATTTTTTATTAGGAGTCAGGAATTGGATGGAGGGATAATAGGTAAGAAAATGTACACCTCTATGTATCCTCTAGAAAGATAAGCCCAAATATAAGGACATTGTTGTTATTGACGATATAGTATTTACATCTTCTTGTAAATGGGATTCGTCCAACCAACATAAGGAAATGTCCCTTATTACAGAGTAACATGGGCAGCGGATCTTACCTGCCCAACAAGATTTAAAAGCTTTGAATAAATAGTATTTGCTAGGGACAGGAATGCCCCCGCAGAGAAGTTCACATCGGCTAGATCATTGTTAGTAAGATATTGGTGAAGACTATGAAGATAAATCTAGATTAAGGAAACTATAGATTTATAAAGAGAGGAATAAAACTCTCACAACTGTTAGTTAAGAAAATTTCAAATTTTACTACTTGTTAAAATCTAAAAATGCTATCACTGTTTTATTTAACCATTGCTACAATTTGGGAATGGGTTATGCTAAATATTCCTAAGAACATTTGAGCAGCAGAAATTCCTACAGCTACTACATATACCAATTAACAAAAATTTAATTAATATAATATAACACATAGATTAAGTTAGTTTGTAAGAAATTTTGTAGTTTTTAAGTAGGCCGGACCAGCGAACTGGAAATATGTTTCCTCTGCTGGATTACTTTTGTAATGTAAGCATTGTATAATAGTTACGAATTTTGTAATTTAGTAATTGTTTTTACGTTTACTCTGGTTAAATATCTACACACACACTCACACACACATACGTACACACGCACGCACGAACGCACGCACACGCACACGCACACGCACACGCACACGCACACGCACACGCACACGCACATGCACACGCAAACGCACACCCACTCACACTCACACTCACAGACACACTCACACTCACAGACACTCTCACACTCACACACACACACACGTGTGTGTATATCGTCAATAACAACAATGTCCGTATATTATAGGTTATCGTTCTAGAGGATGTATAGAGTTGGTGTACATTTGCTTACCTATTATCCCTCTCTGAAAGTAAAAAATATCCTTGTTAAAACCTAGGTAGTTTAGGTCGCCATAGGACATTCGATAGCTCTGGATTGTAGTATCGGCTTCGCACGTGCATCCCCTACTCTCCTTAATTTGGCTAACTCACTATTTTCGTCTGACATTTTGTCAATCATAGAGAAAACTGACTCAATAAGCTTTACATTGTTTTTCTCCCTTTTTATTTCCGTGACTTCAGTTTCTTTTATAAAATGTGTGTTCTGCTCCAGAGTATTTCGTGTAGTCACATACATCACATTTTAGCACAGATAGATTCCTCTTGCGGTCACTAAGGTGCTAGTTGAGTCGATATATTCTGTATTATTTCTGTTAGTAGTCGATTGGTGTAGCCATTTACTGATTAGTTCATTTTCTATTTTAATCATCTTGGTGTCTAGTTCGTTACTTGCATTTCTTATTTTGCTCAAGTTATAGCAAGAAATTCGGTGATGTGAACGATTATATTGCAGTTTGCACAAACCATTTGCACATATATGTATGTACGGATATCTAGTGACATTTTATCAAGAGATATTTCCAACCCCCTATGTACTTCCAATGCGCGATGTTTATAATTGATGGTCTCTTTCCCTGTGTGCAAATACAATTCATAGAAGAGCTTTTTTACTTGATCACAATCTATTTTATCAATTTTATCAATATTTGTGTTAGTAGACTTAGTTATATCTATTTACTCTGGGATAATGTATTTTCTTTCCAAACGAATAAAATTTAGATTTGTTGACTAGCTGTTAGCTCGTAGCAATTCCTTTAGTTTTATTTTTTGCTGGTATTGTTGCTAATGGTCAAATATCTTCTTGGTATCTTCGTAGTGGTAAAGCAGCGATTCATAAGCAAAAATTTGTTTTATATCACTCTAACCTCAAAATCATAACTTTAATATGATTATTCGGCTCTCGTGGTATAAAATACTGTATGGCACTGGTGCGTAAGGTGATTTTTACCGAATGAGACGTTTTTCGCACGAGCGAAGCGAGTGAGAAAAACGTCTCATGCGGTAAATCATCACCTTCCACACCCGTATCATAATGTACTATTTATTGGCTATTGAATAATCTATTCTGAAGACTTTTGAGCAAACTTTTACTGGTGAAAAAGGGCGGAATATACCATCTTCAAGGTGTCGATGGTCATAATTTCAATGTGCTCGGCCCATCTGATGTTACTATCGAAATATTTTGTACTATCAACTCTTTTGATTTTAGCATCATGTATGCTTATATTCAAGTTTTTAGTCATGCTGTCCACTTGGTTACCAAATTATATGTAAACAGTTTTGTCCGTGTTTGAAGACAGTTTGTTGAGAGCTAGCCATGTTGATATTTTGTGCAGTGTTACATTTATTTTATTTTCTACTTCTTTCCAAGTTTTTGCTGTAGTGACTACCACAGTATATATAGTAGATATATAGTAGAAACAGTAGAAGACCTAAGATAGTTCCTTGGGGAACACCCATATTAACTGATTCATATCGACTTGTGATATTATTCATTTTTACTTTTTGAAGTCTGTTTCCAAAATAATTCTTAATTAGATTGTACGCGTTTCCTTTAATTCGGTAATGACATAGTTTATCAAGTAGTATGTGGTGGTTGAACGTGCAAAGACTTTGGCGTGATCCAAGAAGGTTATGGCCATTCGAATACTCTTGTCTAATTTACGATATATTATGTTCGATGTACAGGGTGTGTCAAAAGTTCGGGGATGGATGCATAATTTAAAAAATACGCATGAAGCAAAAAAATGACCTAGACTAAAGGGGGATTTTTTCTGAGTGATCTGATGGTGACCTTATATAAGTGAATCATGTCTATTATCTTCAAGGTCAAGACCAACAACTTAGATCCAGGTCATTTTTCTCTGTCATGTGTATTTTTCACATTATCTAGCCGTCCCGGAACTTTTGACACACCCTATATATGGAATAGGGCATCTTTTGTACTTCTATTTTTCCTGAAACCATATTGAATTTTACCATATGCATCGAATTCTTATATAAAGTGTGTTATCCATTTGTGTATTATGCTTACAAAAATTTTAGCTAGGTTAGATAAAAGTGATATAGATCTATAGTTTGCAGCTATATGTTTTTCTTTAGATTTGTGTATAGGTATGACTTCTGCTATTTTTAGGGCATTTTTATCTAGCCAGATGGTCTTGTCAATACAGTGGTTTATAATGCGAATGGGTGGGTCGGTATTGTATATCGATGCTTGAATGGAAGAAGACCTTATCGTGGAGACCGCTTCAAAAACACTCTGTCTTAGATGCCGTTTCAAGAATGCCCCATTTCAACGTCCGGTTCAAAAATTCCCTATCTCCAACGAGTTTTTGTTCTTCAAAAATGATAGTGGCAGCCCTGCGCAATATAAATATATGACAAGGGAAGTATATTTTTAGTTTATTTATTATTGTATTGAAAACCAGAGTACAAGTATAACATAATTACAAGGTCATTAAATATACAGATTACAGTTACAAAAGTAAGTTCAACAGAGGAGAATAAAATTATAAACTAATAACTATTGCTACTAGGCCAATGATGTCAAGAGTTAATAATTTTCCTTTATCCATTTTTATATTCTATTTTGTTTGATGTTTTTTCTTTTTATCTCGGTTGACAGTGTATTGAGTTCTGTAGGTAATTTGTTAAATAAGGTTTTAGCCCGGATGTAACTGTTTTTGTGCTTATTATTTTGTATCGTCTAGGAATCTGGAAGCTTTTGTGTAGGATTTTCTGCTATATTGTATTGTTCCTGTATTTCTTGGTTATGATATAGTAAGGGTTCATATACAAATGTTTGTTCAATATTCAGTGGATACTTATCTATTATAAATTTATTTTTGCTGATTATCTTATATCTTATGTAATCTAGTTTGTAGACCCTTCAGACTTCTGACTTTTTCCTTGTAGGTTCCTCCCCAGATTATGATTCCATAAAAGAGAACACTATAGAAGAGCACATGTTATAACATAGGTAGAATTTTGGGTGACATAATTCGTTTATAAAACCAAAATTAGGTATTTTTTCTTATTATAAATATTGCTTGTATGCATTTCCCATTTATTGTATAGGGCTGCCAATACAAGTTTTGAAGAACCAAATCTTCGTTGGAGATAGGGCGTTTATAAACTGAACGCGGAAATGGGGTGTTCTTGAAACGGTAGCTGAGATAGGGCGTTTTTTAACCGGCCGCTGTAATGGGGCATTCTTGAAACGGCAGCTGAGATAGAGCGTTGATCAGTACAATTGGAAGAAATTCCAAGTTTTCCACATGATTTACGTTCTTTACTTGAAAATAATCATTCACGAAGTAAACTGTTTTCGAACGTATTCGAAATTACAATAGTTCCTTCTCATTTAATGCCATTGTACGCGCCACTCTCGGTGACGCGTCGGTGCGCATTTTTGATTGCGCATTCTGACGGGAGCCATCCCGCATGGTCGCTGTGCGGCTCTCGTGCCTCCGGTGGCGCTCCTTGGCGCGGTGGGCACGAGTTCGCGTGGCCGTCGCAGACCGCGGCGCGCGCATGAGGTCGCGTGCGTGCGCTCCCCTTCCTTTCTCTCCAGACGGCATGCGGAGCGTGCCTATAAAAGAAACCGCGGCGCTTGTGCTCGCTCTCTTGATCCGGACGCTCCAGAGTGGACACATCGTCTTACCAGCAGTATTCAGGCACCACGGGCACTCACATCTATTTCATTTTCAGTCCCATCATTATAATTTAATAATGTAATTATTGTTCTAACATGTAACCTTTTTATTTTATTTTCAATAAATTCATTATAGCGAAATATAGCGTTGTGTGTCGCTTTCATTATACCGCCCGATCCAGCGTCTTTCGCCGCCTTGCGCGAATAAAAACATTGGTCCTTCGAGCCGGATCGGGGCAGTGGGGGATCCTGAAAGCGGCAACATGTGACTGACGGATGGGTTCACGTGGGAGGATCTCTGATCCTCGGTATATCTGTAGTGCCTTATAGCGGCTGCAAGGAAGAGGGCGTGGGGCCCTCGGTCCAGCTGGATTGATCGCTGCATTGAGACAGAGTGGGGGACCTAGTGACGCCCAGTCTCTACGGTTCTCGTGGTTTACGTGATCCTATTCTTCCATTTTCAGATTCGTCAACGACGCATGCGGCCCTGGGAAAGCGATATGGCTCTCCTCGAACAACAGACCGTGTTATCAGGATTGATCGTCAATTTCCAAGAGAATACCCTGAGGAGCGGCCTTGCGGCGTTAACTAGTGGGTTTCTCCGAGGACGTCGTAAGTGCCTAGAGCGATATTGGTCGAAGCCCAGACCAACCACAACGAATAGATTCAGGACGAGGCACTCCAGGGTGAAGCCTACTTCACCGAAAGTCGGTTTTCTCTTGTTGATCATCAATATACTTCGGCACTAGGCTTCATCTATGACGAAGAGGCGAAACTGATTCCCGCTGTCAGAAATGCTGATAACGTTCCTCAATCGGCAGGATCGATTACGCTATCCAAGATTTCGCTGCTACCGTTCTCGGGCCGCCAGGACGAATGGGAGTCATATCGGGATTTATTTCGCCCTCTGATCCATCTCAACGAGAACCTTTCCGGGATACAGAAACTTCATTATTTGTTGACGTCAACGCAAGGCGAAGCCAAAAGTGCTCACGATAGCCTCTCGACGACTGAGGAAAACTATGCTGTGACTTGGGCCCAACTTCTAGCACGCTATGATGATAAGCAGCTCCTAGCGCAAAAGCAGATGACTAGCCTCGCTTCAATGCGAACTGTCAAAGACGAGAGCAGTACCGAGCTGCAAGGCCTTTTGGATGACGTCACACGCAGTCGTGAGGCCCTTCGAGCGCTTGATCAACCTGTCGACAACTGGGATGCATGGTTCATTCCGTTCGCTGCCAAAGGAATGGACAAGACTACCCGTCGTGAGTGGGAAAAGTGGGTTGAAAACTAGGGAGTCTCCTTACACCTACGATCATCTGAAGGAATTTCTACAGACGGGACGGGAATTTCCGGACGGGAATCCCAGACCTCCCAGACCTCGGGCGGATTTCCTACCTACGTCACCATGGAATTTGGCAGCACGCGGATCAATCCAAGAAGCTGCGTGTAGTGTTCAACGCATCCTATCGGCATGACCCCGTCACTCAATGAGCTGCTTCACACTGGGCCGGCTTTGCAAACAGACCTTGTCTTCGTCCTTCTACGCTGGAGATTTTCGAAGATCGTCGTTTGCTCGGACATTGAAAGTATGTACCGGCAGATTCGCGTCGACTACGAGATGTAGACTTGCAGCGCATTCTTTGGAGAACCTCCAGACGAGATCGCGAGGACCACTTCCAGCTACTCACATTAACTTACGGATTGTCATCCGCTCCTTACTTGGCTTTACGCGTACTCAGGCAGCTGGTCGTGGATGAGGATCACCGCTTCCCAAGAGCCTCCGAAGTCTTACTTCGATCGGCCTACATCGATGATGTACTCACCGGCACAGACAATCTCGATGAAGCCATCAACTTAAGAGATGAATTGACAAAACTGTTGGGAGCCGGAAGATTCAAGCTTCGCAAATGGGTATCCAATATCCCCGATTTCTCTGAGGAGATTCCCACAGATGAACGTTTACGCCCTTGCTGGAAGGACTTCGGGAACGATCAGCCTGTCAAGACACTTGGAATCCCCTGGGACCCTGCTGAAGATAAATTCCGCTATTGCCTCATGGATATCTCCAAATGCGCTGCCACCAAAAGGTCCACTCTCTCCGTCATCGCCAAGATATTTGATCCACTTGGTTGGGCCAGTCCACTGGTAATTTCCGCCAAAATCTTGCTCCAGGAAATGTGGCGTTCCAAAGTCGACTGGGATAATCAACTTCCTGCGGCTTTGCAACATCCCTGGCAGAAATTCATGAATCATCTTCCGAGATTAACTGAGATCCGGATACCACGTTGGGTCAACACACCGATAGTATATCGTTTCATGGCTTTGCCGACGCTAGTCAAGCTGCTTACGCTGCTGTGATCTACCTGGTGCCCACGGATCCCACTGCAGCACTGAAACTACGTCTATTTATTACCAAAACTCGCGTAGCGCCGGTTAAGACACAGACTGTGCCCAGACTCGAACTTTACGCAGAAGTGCTCCTTTCGAAACTTCTACATTGTGTCATGGGTGAATACAGCGGTCGAATCTCGAAGATACTCGCCTGGTCTGATTCGAGTGTCACGCTCAGCTGGCTGCGCGCTGATCCATCTTCCCGTTCCGTCCCTTTTCGCGCACCGGTCTCGACTATGCCGGACCGTTCTTCGCCAAAGCCAATAAAGGCCGAGGAACTCTCGTCACAAAGGGCTCGTGCGGTCTTCGTTTGCCTTGCCAAGAAGGCAGTGCACCTTGAAGTAGTCGGGGATCTTTCTACGGCCAATTTTCTTGCGGCTCTAAGAAGATTCTCTTCGAGGAGAGGAAGCCCGAACGAAATCTGGTCGGACAACGCTACGACGTTCCATGGTGCAGACGCCGAACTCCGCACCATGCTCCGAGAAGCCAAACTCGATTGGTCTCAGTTTGGGGAGATGCTCACAAACGAAGGTGTCACTTGAAGATTTATTCCTCCCAGCGCACCTCACGTTAGGGGGCTATGGGAAGCTGCAGTAAAGTATGCGAAGACACATCTTCGAAAGGTCATCGGGCAGAGAAGGCTGATGAAGAGCTTACCACACTGATGACCCAGATCGAACTTGGTATAAATTCTCGAACACTGATCCCGTCAACAGGAGAAGTTGAAGACATCGAACTTCTGCCCCAGGACACTTTCTGACTGGCTTCGTATTGAGTGCACCGCCAGCTCCCATCAAAGACACTGACAAATATCTGGATCAACTTACGCACTGGCGTCTCATCCAAGCCATGAGAGATAGGTTTTGGACCCGGTGGTCAAGAGAATATCTGCACACCCAGATGCAGCGACACAAATGGCAACGACCTAGGCCCGACCTCAAAGTGAACGACATCGTGTTGATTTTGGACCCCGCGCTCTTACGGCGAGGATGATGGCCCTTAGGAAAAATAGTAGTAACGCATCCCGGTCAGGATAATCGAGTGCGCCTAGTAACTGTCCGCACTCAACACGGTGAATACATTCGATCAGTGACAAAACTCTGTCAACTACCAGTGACCCCATTGATTCCGTCATAATGACGGAAGTCATTATGTGCGTCGGCGCACATTTTTGATTGCGCGTTCTGGCGGGAGTCATCCCACGTGGTCGCTGTACGGCTCTCGCGCCTCCGGTGGCGCTCCTTGGCGCGGCAGACTCAAGTACGCGCGGCCGTCGCGGACTGCGGTGCGTGCGCTCCCCTCCCTTTCTCTCCAGACGGCATGCGGAGCGTGCCTATAAAAGAAACCGCGGCGCTTGTGCTCGCTCTCTTGATCCGGACGCTCCAGAGTGGACACATCATCTCATCAGCAGTATTCAGGCACCTCGGGAACTCACATCTATTTTCATTTTCAGTTCCATCATTATAATTTAATAATGTAATTATTGTTCTAACATGTATCCTTCTTATTTTCTTTTCAATAAATTCATTCTAGCAAAATATAGCGGTGTGTGTCGCTTTCATTATCCCGCCCGATTCAGCGTCATTCCGCCGCCTTGCGCGAATAAAAACAGCCATGTAGTTAATATTTCTACAGTAGGGAGAGCTTCTTATTTTTTTTCAAATATAAGGACAAATTTATTATCAAATGAATCAAGCCTTACATCCTTCAGAGAATGAGTATCACAAATACAGTCAACTTTTTATTGTAGATCCTCATGAATCTGTAGATTACAGAATGGAAGCAAAGTTAGGAACTGATACAGAAATTTAGAACAAGCACTGCGATAATGTAATATATTTTGAAAATTAGACGAAAAGATGAAAGAAGAAATTGATTGTCAACGAGAATTATTAGGATTCAGTACTGAACTTGAATTACAAATATTATTTTCTTTAAAATCTGGCTACAATCGAAACAGGTATAATTTACAGAGAGCAAATGAAGTTGCTGCTGTGTTTGTTGCTGGAGCAGATGGTGATATTTCTGAATCATATGTTTAATCAATGGTTTACCCACCTTCTTATTCTCGCGAAACATTGGGTTCGCATAGAAATATCATGAAAAAAAAAACTATGGAATTCTACCGGAAAATATCAGCAATTATGACAATTATGAACAACGAGGAAGCCGAGTTACAAGATGTGTTTATTTTAAATATAGAATACATGTAGGACCTGATACATTTAATGCATTTTTATTAGGACGTAGATTATTTCAACAATGGATTGTGGATAGTTATGTCAAACTAGAGAGGGATCGTATTGAGAACATTTGGAACTATTAAAAATAATTAAGAATCGAATTCTATCAAGATTTAATGAATCACTTAAATAATAGTGTAAACGATATGAACAGTCAAGTAGGGGAAATAATTGTACAACCATCAACTTTTGTCGGTTCTTATAATGCCGATTTATCGAGATGCTATGGCTATAGTTCGCAGCGTAGGGCAGCCTGATTTATCCAGTACTATGACATGTAATCCGAATTGGCATGAAATTCAAGATAATTTATTACCAGACCAACGTCACTCTGATCATCCTGATATTTGGAGAAGGGTATTTCATTTGAAAAAAGAACATTTATTGTCACTCATTACTAAAGAAAAATACTTTGGTGGAGTAGCAGCTCATGATCATGAAGTTAAGTCTTAAAAACGGGGATTACATCACGCGCATATTTTAATTTTTTACAATATGAATATAGATAATCAACAATTGATGATATTACAAATATATCTCTGCAGAGATTCCTGATCCTGAAGATGATCCAATATTATAGTTAATAATATGATACACGGTCCATGTGATAACAGATGTTTGATTGATGGTAAATATTCAAAACATTTTCCAAAAGAGTTCCGAGAAGAAACTATATTATCAGTATGGATGGTTATCCATATTACAAATGAAGAAATAATAAACGAATAATAGTTCGACATTATCAAAATGTAGATAATATATTTGTTCTACCGAATTGTTCAGAATTATTACATATTTTTAATTGTCATATTAACGTAGAAGTCGTATCTAGCGTAAAATCAACAAAATATTTATATAAACCTGTATACAAAGGTTATAAGAAACTGATAATGATAGGGTAATTAATCATGATAAAATTCGCAGTTATGTAGAAACTCGATAAGTTAGTCTGGTTCAAGCATGTTATCGTATTCTCAGTAAACGTTTGCAGGGTAAAAGTCATAGGATTGTACGTTTACCTGTCAATTTACTTAATGAATAATTAATAGTAATCGATGATTTAAATAATTATACGGCACTGTCTTCTGCATTGCTTTCTTTGAGTTAAACAAACGTGATCATTCAGCTAGACAATATACTTATGCGGAAATATCAGCTCATTACGTTTACAAACAGTGTAATGAGAATGGTAATAAAATGCACAAATGGTTTAAATGAATATCTCACTTTAGCTGTACTGTAGGTAAGTGTTTTGTTAGTCCAACTAAAATTGAGTTTTTTAATTTTCGGTTACTATTATTACATTGTAAAGGTGTTACGAGGTTTGATGATTTTAAAAAAGTGAATAATGTTCAATATTCAACATTTTCTGACATTCGCTTAGCATTAGGTCTTATAGAAGATGATGAAGAATGGAGTCGTGCTATGCAAGAAGCTGTAAGTTGGATGATTCCGTCGACCATACGTTCATTATTTATTCGTATTTTGATACACTATCAACCTGTACAACCCGAAGAGCTTTGAGGAAACTTATTAAGATGCGTTAACAGTCAATTTTTTAAGACTATATGATGATCATACTAGAGATTATAATTCGTTAGCAATGAGGAAGAAAATGCTAACTCGGACGAGCGCGTAAGAAGGTACTAACTCGGCCAAGTTTGTAAGAATGTGCTAACTCGGGCGCTCGTTTTTTAAACTTCTTAAGTTAATAGTACTAATATTATTTTACAAACGACTTTCATACAAATCAGCCTCTCGTGCAAATCAGAGGATACCTAGAGGGTTTGTTGACCCGCTGGACTTGATTTTGGAGTCTACTATACTTGTATAACTATAATTCGCTACATCTGCGGATACAAGAATAAATATAATAAAATTGACAAGTAAATAATGATCTAATAACAGTTTTGCATCAAAATATTCTCTAATAAGATTTTTTAATAAAAAACCAAATATGGCGAGATAAACATCAGGTTAAAATAACAATAAAAAATCTCTCGATTCATCATTATATGACCTATTATTATATTTATTCTATTTATATCATAAGTCTCATTTTTTAATGGATATGGTACGTCCTGGGTATCCTTAGATTTAGCAAATTATCAGTGTGAAAAATGTCTCCCGCTCATGAACATATAGTTATAGAGTAAAATAGACTTCAAAATCAAGTTCAGCGGGTCAACAAGCCCCCTAGGTATTCTCTAATTTGCACTCGAGGCTGATTTGTGCGAAAGTTGTCTGCAAAATAATATTAGTACAGTCAACTTTGAAAGTTTAAAAAACGAACGGCCGAGACGGTACCTTCTTATTCGCTTGCCCGAGTTGGCCCCTTCTTACGTGCTCGCCCAGATTGGTACTTTCTTACGTGCTGGCCCGAGTTAGCACCTTCTTCCTCTCAGCCGACGAATTTACCTTACTCTATTATTTGTGAAATGTTGATAGCAGGTCATAGCATTACAAATTTTCCATCAATGCCTCAAGTGACAGTTAATAATTACACTGAAAATGACAATGCTTTACACGTTAATGTAAAAGATAAAAGACAAAATATTGAAAAAATGTCGTTGATAAGATTTTAAAAGTATCAAATGTTATTAATTATAATGGTTCTACTTTTTTTATATTGATGATCCTGGAGGTTCTGGGAAAACGTTTGTTTATACAGCATTATATAATTTTTTTGAGAGTAAAAATAAAAATGTTTATTGCATGATATTTACTGGAATTTCTGCAACGTTATTATCTAGGGGAATAACGGTTCATAAAGTATCGGGTTTACTTGTACCTTTATTATCAGATTCTTCATCGAGTATGGCTGTGCAATCAAAGAAAGGACAATTTTTAAAGCAAACTGATGTTTTTAGTTGGTATGAAGCACCAATGCTCCACGTTATGCATTGGAAATAATGGATAGAACTTGCAGAGATGTTATGAATACTAATTTATCATCTGTTGGTAAAATTGTCATTCCTGGCGGAGATTGTAGACAATTATTACCAGTACTACCACGGAATATTCGAAGTGAAGTAATTAAGGGGGTCTTACAGCTATAAATTTGGAAAAGAATCCATATTTTTTTATTTGATTTTTCGATTCTATATATTATTCTAAAGTTGTAGAAAAAGTTTGAGAGACATATTTGAAAAATTACCGAAGATATAAGCAAAAATGTCAATAAACTTCTATAGGAACGTGCCACCAGTTTAAAC
>JAYJLV010089991.1:0-13221 GCA_036873485.1 Torymus texanus | reverse complement strand
ATACAATAATAGCTCCGCAATAACCGGGGGTTGGCGAGCGGAGCGAGCAGGGGGGAACCCCCTAGTATATATATATATATATATATATATATATATGTAGTGGTATAACAATGACGCAACAGTCAATGTAAAGATATTTATCATTGCGCGTACATAAATAATACACATTTACATGCGGCTACTTGTGTGTGTGTGTGTTTTCTTATTTTTTTTATATATTTCAAAACTATTGATTACTTATTAAAAAAAATTTCAAAAATATTGATTACTTTTGAAATTTAATTATTAATTAAAAAAAAAAATATATATATTTTTAAAGCTCTTGGACTGCAGAATAAGAATCTTAAGTCGTATATGCGATACGGAATGATATAGAATAAGCAAAATGGAATATATGCTGGAACATCCTAAATTACTATCTGTTTAAGTATATTTATGATTTCCCCAATTGAAAATACATGATTCTACGTATTTTTTATATTGAATTACAATATAAAAGATCAAATATTATAAAATTAATATATTTTTTGATTTTTTATGACATTTGGATTACCCCCATTGTCCTGCACAACTTTTGTCTGAAGAATTTTTTAATATCTAGCTTACCAACAGAGATATTTGAGTGCGTCAATTTCCCCTATTCGCCACCTGGGGAGGCGCCTGATGCGAGACCAGAAACTCGACCAGTGTGTGTGTGTGTGTTTCTTTTTGTTTCTTTATAGAGAGAGAGGTTAAAGGCAAATCCATAATGGAACATGACATGACACCTTACGATACCATCGTGTGTGGGACTCTCAGCCAGTAAACCTATCGTTACCGCTAGATTTTGACGTACAAAGGCAACAGAATCCTCTCTGTTCCCCTTACCGACCCTAAGTAAGGTGAACCTAGGTCTTTCTCCGGTGTATCCTCCCCGCAGTAACACAGTTAAGTACTGTCTCGTCGTCAGTCGTCCTGTCGATTGCCATACTTCTCTTTGTTGTGTATTGTCGTCTACTTCTTACCACATCGTCCGGTCGTCAGCATCTTGCAGCATCTCGCGTCTTCTTCTTCTTGCTTTTTCGTCTTTTCGAACCTTCTTGAGGATGTCCGCAGAAAAATTGTTTATTGCGCTCCATCCATCGGCCGAAGTCATCATAGCCACCATAATAGACTCAGGAGTTACTCTGGTCTGTAGGTAACGCTCAAGCTCTTCTTGCTCCTGTTGATAGCATGAGCATTTACGGAATACATGCTCAGTGTCCTCGATTTCATTAAGACACGGTGGACAATCCGGACAATCCTCCAAATTTAACTGGTTCACATATGCCCGGAAGCATCCATGTCCGCTTAGAAACTGCGTGAGATAGAAGTTTACTTCTCCATGTCTTCTTTTGATCCAGTCTTCTATACTTCGTAAAAGGCCGTGTGTCCAGCGTTCCTTACTACTAGAATCCCATCCCTTCTGCCACTCAACAGCTTCTTGATGTGGAAGGCGTGCTGTTGAGCGTTCATTTTGGCTATTCTTTCTTCGATCTTCTTCTTTCTCTCTTGGCTCCGTGGTTTGGCGCGCTCTCGCTCTGTACGATCGCAGGAGAACCGCAAAACGTGGCAGCCCCAACCGCGCCTCTCGCGTCGTTACGTACTCGTACTGTTGGCAGTTACCGAAATTCAATTTCCCAAAAAAAAATTAAACCGCGAACCGGGACAATTGGAAAGAAACTTAGAAAGGACTTCGTTGGTTATTTGCCGCTCACGGGAAAAAATGCTTCGCTGCGCTTTCGCGTGGTCCAAGGGATTGTGATACGATGGCCAGCTTCACTGGCTTGGTAATTACCAGCACTTGTGCACGCCAAAAGTTACTCTCGCAAGAAAAATTCAGAAAACAAGATTATTACGCCGGGTAACAATATCTCGCACGTACATACAGAAAACACAATATTTATATATATTCTACAATAATATATAAAAAATATCCAATATATATAATATAATATAATATATAATTTATAATATTGATTAATCTTGTGATTACCGTATTCGCTGCTGCTGAAAAGGAGAATAATATACAACAAAGCAAAAATTCAAAATAAAATCAAAATTTCCACAAAAAATATTTAAATAATTTTTTAATATTGAAATACAAGAAGAAAATTTTTTCTTCCAAAAATACCAAAATGGCGGACAAATATGGCGGACCAAAAAATAAAAAGTTTCGTCGATATTCTTAAAAATTTGAATATAAGGGTTTTTTGGGTCACTGAATACGAATATGAAATCATATTTTCAAAATTCAATATGGCCGATGCAATATGGCGGCGCATAATTTCGAAATTTTCGTTATTCTACAAAAATCTGCTGTAAATAGTTCGTTATTATAGAGAGTACTCAAAACCAAGAGCCAAACGTGGTATAAGATCATAAACTATCATTATAAAGCTAAATAGGGTATTTGCATTTCAGAAATACAAAATGATGGACCAATATAGCAGATCAAAAAATAAAAAGTTTCATTGATATTCGTAAAAATTTGTGTATAAGGGTTTTGGGTCACTGAATGCAAATATGAAATCAGATTTTCAAAATGCAATATGGCCGACTCCATATGGCAACGCAAAAATTTCGAAATTTTGGTTACTCTACAGAAATCTGCTGTAATTAGTTCGTTATTGTAGAGAGTACTCAAAACCAAGAGCCAAACGTGGCATAAGATCATAAACTATCATTATAAAGCAAAGTACGGTATTTGTATTTCAGAAATATAAAATGGCGGACGAATATGGCAGATCAAAAAATCAAAAGTTTCATCGATATTCGTAAAAATTTGTGTATAAGGATTTTGGGTCACTGAATACGAATATGAAATCAGATTTTCAAAATTCAATATGGCCGACTCAATATGGCAACGCAAACATTTCGAAATTTTGGTTACCCTACAGAAATCTGCCGTAAATATTTCGTTATTGTAGAGAGTACTCAAAACCAAGAGCCAAATGTGGCATAAGATCATAAACTATCATTATAAAGCAAAGTACGGTATTTGTATTTCAGAAATATAAAATGGCGGACGAATATGGCAGATCAAAAAATAAAAAGTTTCATTGATATTCGTAAAAATTTGTATATAAGGGTTTCTTGGGTCAGTGAATACGAATATGAAATCAGATTTTCAAAATTCAATATGGCCGATTCAATATGGCGGCGCAAAAACGTCAAAATTCTCATATCTCCACAAAAATCTGCTGTAAATAGGTAAATTTAGAGAAATTGTATCGCGTTTCCTGATATCGTTGCAAATTATTAATTAAATTCTTGGTTTTAGTGTTCGTTTATCCTGTTCCCCTATTAGTGTACCCATTTTTAGCGTAACCCAGGATCAACGGCGAGGATGTGACGGGGATTTGATCCCATTGTGTGTGTGTGTGTTTTTTTCTGCGCATAAAGCGGAATGGATGAGGTACCCTTCACGAAAGTAGGTTTGGTGCCAGTGTTAAGCAAGACAACGTCCAAAGCAGACATTGCCTCGAGCAGAGCCTGCCCCCTCTTATTTGTATTCTTATAGCCCCAGTCAACTGCCCAGGCATTAAAGTCCTCAGCGATGGTTACTGGGGAACGATCCTTCGCGTCTCTAATCAGCCTGTCAAGAAAGTCCTCGAACTCCTCAATCTTCCATCTGGGCGGAGCATAACAACTGTAGTAATGCACTCCTTTGACTTTCACCCTTACAAACCCACGATCAGTCTCGCTTACAGTGTCTTGGAACGGGGACTTTCGACATGACCAGATCGCCGCCGTAGCACTTTCATCGGACGCCCAAGGTTGAGTATCCAGATGCCTGTAGGGTTCTGAGAAGATGTTCAAATCCGGCTGCAGCTCCCGTACTGTCCTTTGCGGCTTCACAGTGTTGGAGGTTTAACAGAAGCACACTCATTTTCGACGTTTCGTAGTCGCTTGAAGTGCCTGCGCGTACGCCGGACATCGACTACTATCCGCTATGTGAATCACGGGTTCCTTTCCGCCTTTCGCAGCGCATAGTATCCACTGTACATTAGCGCTGCACTCTGCAACCTTGTGTCCTTCACCTCCACATTTGATACAGCTTTTTGACCTGTCCACTTCACTCTTGTAGCTCCGAGATAGGTGTCCGAAGTTCCAGCACTTAAAGCACTTTAGTAGCCTCACCAACTCCCTGATGCGACCGTAAGTCCATCCAATTCGGATGTTCTTTCGCTCCAGGAGCTTTTTTGCTACCGGTGCTAAAAGTCTTACGACAACCGTCTGCGTTCCGTTGTATGCGGGACGCAACGATCTGATTGACGCTAGTATCACGTCACTATCAGCACCTAGATCCCTCTGAATGGCCTTCACGACTTCCTCTTTCATATAGCCTTATCTGCTTGGAGTAATTCCGTGTGTAACCCATTTTCCATGTTTGGTTTGAATTCGTGGTTCCTTCCCCTAGCTAGTTTTGGTCCGCCCCGGGTATTTTATTTCCCCTGTACCCGTCATATCTGACGGACATTCCCCTATCCGCCACCTGGGGAGGTGCCTGATGCGAGGCTAGCAACTCGACACAGGAGCGTGTGTGCATGCGTGTTTCTGTGTGTGTGTGTGTATGTGTGTGTGTATGTGTGAGTGTGTGTGCGTGTTTGCGTGTGAATGTGTGTGTGTGTGTGTGCGTGCTTCTGTGTCTATGTGTGTTGCCAGGAACTTGCCAGGAATAAATTGTACGTAAATATGTTCAATAGGAAAAAGTTTTTTCTTATTATTATCTACAATTTCAGTATTAAAGGTTTTTATGTAAAATCAATGTATCTCATGATATAGTTGAAAAGCATCATTTTTAACGTTTTTAGCAAATTTTGTGTTTTAATTACTTTCATTAAAGAAATGAATTGGATTTTTACTGAAAATCAATTTTTTATATATTATGCTTAAAAATCAGTTTTTCACGATTTTTATTTTTACTGGTATTTTTATGTTTTTTGATGGATATCTCTGGAATTGAATCGGGACCTACCTTACCATTAGACAAGTGTTTGGGCAAAGTTTCATTAAGGCCGTGCTTAAAAATTATAAAAAAATCAAGTAATACACACACCACACACACACACACACCTGCCTTTTCACTTGCCTGAAGAAGAGAGAAACGTCATACGGGGGAAAGCAAGAGAGACGCTTTTCAAGAGATGGCAAGAGGAATGGGACTCGTCGAAGGACGGAAGATGGACGCATAAGCTCATACCAAGGATCAAGGAGTGGGTACTCCGAGAACACGGCTCGATGGAATACCGCCTAACGCAAGGACTCAGTGGCCACGGGTGCTTTGGAGGGTATCTAGCCACAAGAGGGCATAGATCCAACAGCAACTGCCGATTATGCGGAGAAGAAGAAGACGGGGAACACACGATATTCACGTGCCCCACTCACGAGCAGGACAGGACGGAACTAGTAGCACAAGTCGGTACGCTATTATCGACAGACAACATAATAGCGACCATGCTCAAGTCTCCAGACAGTTGGGACACGATAGCTTCCTTTATTAGGAGGGCAATCCGGACCAAATAAGAAAAAGAGAGAGAAATGAGAAGAAAAGACCGATAGGCTCAGAAACACAGCTTTCGAAGAGGAATCCTCCGGGACCAGAATAAGCCCCACTGAAGTAATACTGAAAAGGAGTTCCAGAGGGTGCTAGATATTGCGGGGGCTATCATACGAGGGGGGGTTTTAGTCGGTAGGAATCTCGACGCTACCCACTATGTGGGTGTCTTATGAAAGATTTCCCCTCCTCAGGCGCAAAAAAAACACACACACACACATATTTAGTTATCGACGAAGCGACACGTTTTTAAACGCATGTAGCTTGGAGAAGCGCCGTAAGAACATTTGTATATAAGCAGCGCGAGCACCCTAGGTGAACCGCTGGTATAATGCTTACCTTTTGCTGAGTGCGCTCGGTACCATACTCGTGCAGCTTGGAGAAGTGCCGTGAGAGCATTTTTACACAAACCGTACGAGCACCCCCGGTGTACCGCTGGTATAATGCTTACCTCTTGCTTACTGCGCTCTACGGGACGGCATCATTTAGCGCTCCGCGCGCCGAAATATAAAAAAATCGTAGTACGAGCTGTGAGAACACTTGTACGCGTGCTGAATTTTCACTTGTGGTGGGGGGATCGCGCAGTAGTCGCCTCTAGCGCAGCGCGCTCCAGCAGACGATGTCGTCGCGCTTTAAGCGTCTCCGACCTCTAATAGCGCAGGGACTATACCGACAGAGCGCGTATAGTCAAACTGTACAGGCAACTGGAGCGGAAGAGCTGGTAGAATAACTGTAGCGTATTAAACGCGCTATGTTCGTCGAGCACTTAACGTTCTAAATCTGTCTTACGTACTCGTCTCTGAGAAATATTAAATTTGCTAAGGCGTTATATCTTTATCAGTTCTTTTAACAAATAATCCACAGCGTTTCGATATTAGAACTCAATTGGCTGCAAATAACTAAGTTTCTCACGAGCATTTGTTATCTCGAATCCGTTTACTCCGAAATTTTTTTCAGTGCACCGTCTGTACCGTTGTGTAGGTGGGTGCGCGGAGGAGATACGCGTGGAGTGAAGGCGCCAAGGCCCCTAAGGCTGTGTCTCCACTAATTTCTGAAAGTAATCAAAACTCAGGAGATTTCTACTTCGCGCGCCGCGCATTATCAGCCGGTGTGACGTCAGCCGCGCCGACCAATGGAACGTGCGGACTTCCAGCCGAACTCACTGATACGCGGACACCCGATCCTCGAAGTCGACGCGAGTTCGAGGCTCTCCGATAGGTTGTTTTGGCGGAAGATGATCGCGATCGGGGAGAGAGAGAACGAGAGAGCCGCGAAGAAGATAGAAACGACGCCGAGACGACCATCTTGGGGGTAATTGTCGAGTGAGCCAGCGTAAAGTACAGACGTGTGTTCGGAGCCTCGCGAGTTACAGAGTAGAGAGAGAGTGAATTAGGAGTGAGAAAAGTGGATCGGAGTGAAGGAGAGTGTGTAACGAGTGAGTTAGTGTGGAGTAAGAAGAGTGGTAAGGTGTGTAGCATAAGGCAGTGAGTAAGAATAGGTTAGAGAGAGATAGTGAGTGAAGGAAAGTGCCGAGAGTGTCTACTCGCATACGTGGCGTAGGGAGAGCGTATTCCTTTCTCTCTCACTCCTTCGAACTTGATGGGTAATTTTCCTCTTCATCCGGTTTCTCGCTCCAAGTAGATTTCTGAAAGCCCGAGTCGTGCTCTGATTAGTCTCGTGCGGATGGGAAAGATCGGTGCGACATGCGCAAGAATAAGTAATGTTAGCACCTGTTGCGCGCCAATTTCAAATGTCGTCTTGCGAGGCTATCGGTGGCGAAATGTATTTATGCACATAGCGCCTCCACGGCTTGCAGGTTCTTCCTATTTCAGCGCCGCTGCGCTATCTGTCCTTCTCTCTCGTACTCGCATCTCGCATTCGTATTCACATATCACATGGCAGCACGACGGCTGCTTCGTCGTGCTCTCTCTCACTCCAGCGCCGCTGAGCTATCTCTCTCTCTCTCTCTCTCTCTCTCTCTCTCTCTCTCGCTTAACTGTTGAGCAGCGTTCGTATTGGGTTCTCGTACTTTGGCGTTTTTTCTGCTGAATCCTCCCTCCAACTGCTTCATATTTCACTTGGATGTGGTTTTGGCACTTTTTCACTACTATCTCCTTGGACTTTGGAAACTCGGCTTAGCCGCAACCGTTAATAAGAAAGCCCACGGATATCATCAGTGACCAGTTTATTGCCGTCATATCCGTCATGCGTATCGCAAATACACATATATTTAGGTATTAAGTTTTGTCAGCGTCAATCTCGTCGTATATTGGCGGTATTTTCAAGTCTTCATGTTATGCGTAAGTCGTGTATTATTTGTAAGAAACTATTAGTCCCCAAGCGATATAGTGCTAGAAAGTTTGCGGTAGCCTATTGTATTGCATGCAATAAAGCGTTTCATCAAAAGTGTTGCGATCCTAGCTGGCTTCATCGTGGAATAATTCAATGCTGCGCGGTTGATATTCGACGTCATGCACTTGTCTACTTACGTGCTACTGATTATACCAACGCACTTACCTGCGGAAATTTACGCCTGGCGTGCCCACCATCACCTTCTAGTGCGCAGTGGCGAAAGATCCCATGTATTGCGAAGTTTGTTTATCAACAGCCATCTGACTTTCGCACAGCTTTAGCCTCGGCCTCAAACTCTGACGCAGCTGTTAACTCAGCCGATCATGAAATCAGCTGCTATCAAGCTTTAGATTTTCACTCTCCATCCACTTTTTCGATTCATAACATGCCCTTGTCGCCCGTTAGGATGGACGTGGCTGATCATAGTTATGAAGGCGCGCCAGCCTGGTTTAGAGCTTACATCAACGAACATCGCAATGATAAAACTAAAATGAGCGAAGAAATCAGAGCCCTCTCAGGTCGTCTCGAAGCCGTGGAGGCAACTCATGATAGTCAGTTAAAAAAGCACGATGCTGAACTAGCTGACTTGAAATCGACTGTGAATCGTTTCGCTAGCCATACTCGGATATCCGATAATTACGAGCTAATCATCACTGGTATCCCGACGGAGGTAGTTCTAGCCGATTCTGATATTATGAAGAGAGTATTAGAGGCCATTAAGCTAACACATCTTCATCAACATCTTATCGATTGTCGGCCATGGTCTCCAACCTCTTCTTCTACTTCTCGTTCAAATTCAGACTCTGCTGCAACTGCCAACACTAATTCTCGTAGCTTCGTTTGCAAGTTTGTTTCCGAAACGGTCCGTGATACCATTGTTACGCACCGAAACAAGCTTGGTGCTTTCGACTCCTACAAGATTTTGGTACAGCATCACGCTTGCATATATTTTTGCAGCCATTATGGCCCAAATCAGTTTATATTCTCTACCGCAAAGCTTGCGCAGCCGCGAGAACGCTAAATTATACGAGACCTTACGTGCAGCAATTAGAAGTTTTTATGCGTGCATCTCGCAATAGCACTCCCGTCAAGATCGATAGTGAAGCCCAGCTTGCTTTGCTCGCCTCTTGCGCTCCTCCGTACAGTTGAAGTGCTGCTAACCAGGCTGTGCACGCCCGCTAACACGAAACTTTTACGGTTATGCATGCTAATATGAAGCGTCTCAAGACACATTTCCATCTGTTAGTAGCCCCTGTTGCGGATAATTTGTATGATGTCATCGCCGTAACCGAAACGTTTCTCGCTTGTAAAGATTCAGACACTGTTGTAGCCTTAGACGAATTTAATTTTCATCGCTTAGATCGAGTGGGTTGCGAAGGAGGTGGTGTAGGTATTTATGTTCGCAATTATATTTCCGTCAACATTTTCGTTGTTTATCGCTATTTTCGGAAGTCGTGAGGCACCTTGCAAAAACCTCCACTACATCGCAAAAGGCCAATAAAACCTCTCTCGACCGTGGTCGATCGTTTCAAGTCATCAATTTTGAGCGGTTAACAATAGGGCCTATTGAAAGTAAACGCGAGGATTTCCCATCGTCGAAAAAGACAAAAGCTATGCTTTTAAAGGACATCAATCCCGCCGGGCTTAAAATTAATGTGCAGCGAGTTACCTTTGGGCCAAATAGTACGGTACGGGTTGATGGCAATGCTTTGAAATTAATCCAGACAACAAATTCAACCTGCGTCTTATAGTAACGATATCCCGGTCGAATTATCGAAAGAAAATATTGCAAGAAGTATTGTCGAGTAAAATTCGCCGTTCTCCGTGCCCGAAGATGTCAAGATCGTGTATTTGTACCCTGCCCGCGAAAATAAAAAGCATCGCTCGTGCGTAATCGAAACCAAGCCATCCTTTAGAGAACATCTGTTAAACCGTCGGAAAATTTACATTGATTGGACCGCGTGCAGAATCAGCGATCATATCTCTATTCTGCAATGCTTTAAATGTCAAGATTTTGGCCACGTCGCAAGCGGTTGCTCGAATAAGCTGTACTATAGCTTTTGCGCCGAAGAATACGCTTCCAAAGATTGTAAAGCGAAAACCTCGTTATCATGTGTAAATTGTAAGGCAGCGAGCCTTCGACCATTGATCACGCTGCTACCGATAGAGCGAAATGTCCGATTCTTAGAAAGAAAATTGAGCAAAAAATTTCAGCCACCGATTATGGGGGACTCTAACCTCGGCCAATTCTTAAACGTCCTACACCTAAATGCCCAATCTCTCGACACGCATTTCACCTACATACAGTCAATTATTTTAGAAAAGAATATCCATTTAGCGGCCATAAGTGAATCCTGGCTGAAACCTATTTTTAACGCCCGTCTCGTCTCAATTGCAGGTTATAACCTTTTACCCGCGGGTCGAATCGGATTGATCTGAGGTGGTGTAGCTCTGTATGTGTGTGATTATATAAAAGCCCGTATCGTCGCACGCTCGGGCGAAAGGTATATCGGCAGACCTGAGTTTCTACCTGTAGAGCTCCGTATAGGCTCGGCAACGGTCGTATGTGTAGTCGTGTTCAGCCCTCCTAAAGCTGGATTTTGACCTGATTTTGAGGAAGCCTTGTTTAATAGTAACGTTGCCCATGACTTCTTGCTAGTGCTTGGCAACTTTAAGATCAACTGGAAAGTACCTTCAACGCCCCGCAGAATTATACAAGACTCCCTCCCTCCGCACCTGTGGCCTTGAACCTCTGCCTTTTCAACCAACTTTCCATTGGGATCCAGCTCACACAACCATCGACTATATCTGTGTCAGTGATATGTCTAAAGTTGTCCACTTTTCACAGAGTAGCCTTCCAGCTATTTCTGAGTACGACGGGCTATTCACTACGCTTGCTTTTCCCATAAAGCTGGTCCCCACTCGGCTCATCACTTGCCGCTCCTTCAAGCATTTCAACAGTGACCAGTTCGAAGCTGATCTTCAAGCAGCAAACTGGGGCCAAATCATCGAAGCCGACGACGTCGATTCGAATGTAGAGATCTTCACGTCGCTGCTGCTCTAGCTCTACAACAAACACGCTTCCTATCGCTCTTTTCGCGCTGAAAAACGTCCGTCCCCTTGGATGACTGCTGCCCTCAAGTCTGCAATAGATGCACGGAACAGAGCTTGGAAACGATTTAAGCGCTCGGGTCACCAGGCTGACCATGAAGAATATAAGCGCCTGACGAACAGAACTAAATCAGAGATCCGAAATACCATCGCCGCCTACTATCGCCACAAGCTTCTCGAGTGCTCAGACCGAAGAGAGATGTGAAAAACCGTTGATGAACTGGGGCTCAAATTTAAACACCGTGACACTGCTGATCTAGCTATTTCAGTCAACGGACTAAATAAACATTTCGTTGGAAACGATAGCCCCACCCTCCTGCAAGACCGCCGTATGTATGCGAGAATATCGCGAGAATCGCGCTTTTACTTTCGGTACATCACCGACATGGACCTCTTAGAGGCGATCTGCAACGCACGGTCAAACGCGCGTAGGCCATATGATATCCCTCTCACTTTTCTTAAGCAGACCTTACACGTTATTATACCTACACTGGTTGATATCTTTAACTGCTCGCTGCAGTCAGGCACTTTCCCATCCAGCTGGAAGCACGCTTTCATACGCCCTTTGCCGAAAGTCAAACAGCCGCCCGTGCCTAAAGATTATCGGCCAATTAGTATATTATGTGCAACATCGAAACTGCTTGAGGCGGTGGCTCTCAAACAAGTGATGGAATTCGTCTCAAAGAACAGCATACTCGACCCTCTACAATCCGGTTTCAGAAAACATCACAGCACCCACACGGCACTCATCAATATTATGGACGAGTCGCTGCGGTTGACTATAGAGTGGCTTTTGATCTGGTAAACATCGACCTATTAGTTGAGAAACTCAAATACCTTGGTTTTTCTGACGCTGCTTGCAACTGGGTCCACTCCTTTCTCTGTAAACGAACCCAAGTAGTTGTGGGACCTTCGGCCGAAACGTTAGCAGTACTCGAGCACAGCTTGGGAGTCCCCCCAAGGTAGTCTGTTTGGCCCATAATTTTTCTTTCTGTATGCCAACGACGCTCCAACAGTGCTACGGTATTGCAAGTACCACTTTTACGCTGATGATCTCACTCTTTACTACCAGGAACATATTAATGATGCAAATGTAATCATTGAGGCTGTGAATTCCGACTTAGCAAAGTTGGCAGAGTCGTCTATTAATAACGGACTCCAAAAAAACGCTATGAAAACTAAAGCCGTCTGGTTTGGTTCCCGGAGAATTATCAGCAGGCTGAAAGGCTTAAATCTGCCACAGCCAGTCTTGGATGGCCAACATATCGAGGTTTGGGACTCCCTAATAATCCTGGGAGTCGTTATAGACAACACACTATCGTGGAGAGCGAATAGCACAGAAGTATCTCGGAAATGTTTTTCTACGCTTTCACGACTGCGCCGATGCCATGATTATTTGCCTCAAGATTGTAAGATGATGCTGGTTAAATCGTTGATTTTTTCACACATCGACTATTGCTCGGAGCTGTTCTTGCATCTGTTCAAAGAGCTGACGATGAAACTCAGCCGTTGCATGAATGCCGCTCTACGATTTGTGACGAGCACCAAGAAATTCCACCACATCACGCCTATCTACCGCGCGCATAAGGTAATGCCATACGCAGCACGGCGGGACTTCCTCAGCCTAGGCCTGCTGGGGTCCATACTCAAAAACCAGCAGCCGGAATACCTTGCTTCGAAATTCGTCTTCCGTAGAGCTGACGAGGCTGGTTCAAAACGTCGAGCCGCACTTGATCTTCACATACCTGGAGTGTCATCAACGTGCTATCAATTCTCGTTTGTCGCTAGATCAGCAAGATTATGGAATAATATCCCTAACAGTATCAGAGCATTTTTTGCCCGTCCGTGTTTTCGGAAATTATTGGAGCAGGAAGTCCTGTGCTCTTTAACTGATGGAAACCAGCTGTTTTAGAACTTATGACTGTAAGCGCTTTTATACCACTATGTATCGTACTTTTCGCTGTATTAAGTTTTCTTTTTAAGTTTACGCTTCTCGTTTTTTTTTTTGCGACTTTAGTTATTAAGGGGACAAGCCATGGTTGGAGGTCAAAAAAATCGATTTTTTTTTATTTGCTTTTTTATAGCAAATTTTTTGTAGAATATAGTGCAAAAAACCGCATCTCGAAATTCGATTTCGTTTAAAAGATACAGCTAAAACTGTGAATCTACTTTCTTGCATA